>CAUYPK010095292.1:0-33413 GCA_963574355.1 Loris lydekkerianus | reverse complement strand
AAGGGTACATGTGAAACTTAGTAAATGTAGACTATAATTACCTTAACACAATAACTAAGAAAATGCCAGGAAGGCTATATTAACCAGTGTGATGAAAATGTGTCAAACTGTTTATAAAACCAATGTATGGTGCCCTATGATCACATTAATGTACACACCTTTGATTTAATATTAAGAAAAAAAAAGAAAAAGAATTTGTCACCTCCTTTTGCCCCACCCAATCCATTCTAATTCTTATTGGCTTAATCTTATTGGCAATATTGCAGGAAGTCAAAATATTGAAAAGGTTTTAAGTGCTGAAAATACCAACTTGCTGGGGTTTGTCTCAGCACCTCTACTTCAAATGAGAGAAATAAACCTCCATTTTGTTTAAGCCACTGCTATTTCCATGGTTGATCACTTGCAGCTGAATGCAATTCTAAACTTACTGCAGATGGATGGAAACAGCAGATTACAGCGGTTTTACCTGAATCACCTGTAACTCATGATGGCCTCCCCAGGTCCCATGGGGTTTGCTCTTTGGTTTATTTCTCACTTCATTTGTTTGTTTGAAATTCTGTGTTAGATGCTCTGGAATTCTGAAAATATTTAATTCAACTAGCAAAACCACCTTAAGGGCCCCTTGGAAGGTGCTTTCAACCAATAGCTCCAATATTCATTCCTGGCTTCTCCTTTCTTTTCTCCAACAAGGCCCTGCCTGAAAAGGACTCAAAAGGGAGAAAATAATATCAACATTCAGTCATATCTGCTTCCTACCATTCATTTGCTACTGGTCAATAATTGATAGGGCCTTGAGTGGTTTCCAATTGTTTATGTGAACTGGTAAGCATATAAAAGTACCTCTTGAGAGTAGAGAAGTAACCCAAATGATTTTTTGAATGCTTGTCAAACTAGTTGAAATTAAATAGCTGTGGGTTGAAGAAATAAGTAATTGTATCATAGACTGTGAACACTGTATTAAAAAAAAGAAAAAGAAAAGATAAGACACTATCACAGTGTGAACAGGTAGAAAGATTTGACATATGGAAGTTTCAAAGCTTCACATTTGTTTTCAATATGTGAACTGAGAACATTATTGTCATGTTGTATGATACCTTTTTTTTTTTTTTGACCAGGGCTGGCTTTGAACCCACCACCTCTGGCATATGGGGCCGCCACCCTACTCCTTTGAACCACAGGCACTGTCCTTCTATGATTCCTTTTGAAAGGTACTCTAGTGACCCCTTTACCTCCTGCTACCTCCACATCTTGATGTAAAATTTAGTTGGGGAGCTACTACTTAGTGAACTGAGAAAATTATTGTCATGTTCTATGATTCCTTTTGAAAGGTGCTCTAGTGATGCCTTTACCTCTGGCTACCTCCACATCTTGATGTAAAATTTAGTTGGGGAGGTACTACTGTTTGTATTTATAAAAGTATTTGTCTTTAGGGGAAAAGAAAAGACACAGCACAGTCAGAATTTTAGGGGGCAACACTATAAAACAGAACAGTAATCCTGGTCTAAAAAAGCCAAATGGTGAGAGCAGAAGCATTGAAATTTTAGGAATCTGTACCCTAGGGAGATACATGAGGACTTCAAAGAAAATGTTAATGCTATGTTAACATAAATGCTTATGTTAAAATAAGATATGTTCATGGAATATGAGAAAAGATTCATACCTCATTTCCCTGGTAGACTCGCTGGTTAAGTCTTGCTTCACTAAGTAAGGGAAGGCTGGTGAGAAATAGCTTAGTCAGCTTCACTCTAACATACACGCCAAGGAAAAAATTTTGTCACCCTGAAGTGTGATGTGGATATTGCTTATGTGTAGGGGGTTTGCAACAGAATTATTCAACAAAAGGAAGAGACAGGTCATGAGGTAAGGGCCATCTCAGTGGCAATCTACCTGAACCAATGACCAAACCTCAGATAAGCCCTTACTTATAAGAACTTCCTTACTTAGGGAAGCAAGACTTAGTGAGCGAGTCTACCAGGGAAATAAGGTGTGAATCTTTTCTGATATTCCATAAACATATCTGGCATGTCTATACAAATATTGTGCTAACTAAATCCTCTAGCTAAGGGTTAGACTAACCCTCTAATTAAGACCAGATCCTTGAGAGAATAAAGCAAGGGAAAGTGATGTCAATGAGATTAAAATTCTAAACGCAGAGAACATGAAATTATAATTGAGTTTAATTTTAGAACAAGAAACTGATTCATCTTGCATACCTGTCTGAGTTGTGGACTGAGATTTCTAACCACTTCATATCCTTTCCTTCAAACAAAGATGATAGACTTTGGTATCTTGGTAGTTGGCTCCAAACATCTATAAATTGGGCAAAGTTGTCATAAGTTTATCCTCATCTCTAACCATCATCTTCATTGTTGTCATCATCATCATCATCATCATCATTATTTCCATTTTACAAAAATGCAAAGAGGTCCAAATAAGTTTCAAAATAGAGACAATCTTTCATGCAGAAAAAGGAGCATCAAGCACATAGGTAGAGAAATGCCATTTTACAGGTGTCCCAAGAGGGAATGACTCATGGGAGGCTTCTTTCTTCTAAAGGAACTGATATATTAAGTGTTCAGCATTTCACTATTGAGAATACAAATGAGACTACCCTTAAGAGAGGCTGGGAAAAATTCAGAAAAATGAGAATTTGGGGGGGTCAAGAAAACCTAAGTAGAGAAAGAGGATTGGGGCTTTCTATAAGATGATGTAGAAGTCATTCAAAAATGATACCTGTTATTTACATGTCCAGAAACAAAGTTAGAGCTACTTTTTAATGTTTTTGCCACCATCTCTATTTCTATTTTGATGTTTCCCCGATTTGTCCTGTACACTGTCGTATACACACACATTTGTGCATATACCCACACATGCATACATATCCATCAGACTTGTGTACCTTCAGGGGAATAACTGATATCCATAAATATATCTGGCATTTTATTTTAATGTGGAAGGGAACAGCAATAAAATGTGAATCCTAGAATTTACATGCCAGGTTCATTGGCCTTCCTTGATTAATCTATCAGATTTCACTAAAAATACCATTGTGTCTCTATGTGTGATGCTTATTTTTGTTCATGGCCAAATCACAGGCTTAATAAATGTTTGCATAAAAAAAGAGAAGGGGAATAAGAAAGAAGGAAAAATGAAAGGAAAAAAAGGGCACCAAAAAAGCAATCAATAAATGGGTGGCAGATTACATACAAGGAAGTCCTTTCTATCCATTTTAAACATTCAAAGGAAGGATTACTTCTCAAATAGGTGAATGTTCTACTTCTCTACAACAGTTGGTGACATAAGGGATTCTATAAAAAGGAATTCTCTTAAAGATCTTCAGTTGGGGGTAAGAAACATGGATTTCTTAGACCTCTTTCTACTTCTGTCATTCTATTCTACCAAGGCATGCTAAGGACACATCCTGATGAAAAACTCTTCTTGCATGCATCATCAGCTTTGCACCCTCCATGAAATGCATGCCTTTTCTGAACGTGAATGTTTTCAAGCATACAGACGTCAATATTGATTTTTTTGAAAAGTTGGTATTAACATGGCAGACATTTCTGGTTAACAGATTTAGTCAGAATAAATATTTCCAAGATTTCTCTGATGACAATGCTTTTCATTATGGGTTTCTAGACATACTTGGTATAGTTAATCCTAAAATTGTAATTTTATTCATAAATATGAAGTATCAAAGGATGATAGTAAATAAATTCCTTTTCTATGAAGATTCCACTCCACAGATTAGGGAGAAAATATGACTTCTAGTGTCTTTTCAATGATTCTTAAAAACATATTGATAAATACTGTATTAAAATTCATAGTCCCTAGGCCAATAAATATTTAATTGTAACAGTGAATATTTATTTAAAAATATTGGGCTCAATCTCATCTACTTTGACTTGAAAAATCATACATATGATCATGTGTGCCTATATATCCCACACAATGCAATTCCTTGAGTCTTGGAAGGCAACCATTAAATCCTATCTTGATTTCCAGGGAGGGTGAATTAAACACACTTATTTCTTAACCCTGCTTGAAACCCAAGTATAATTGGGAATCAAAAGACCCCAAATCCAGTAATGGTGAAGAGACATAAGCAGTGATGGAAAATTTCAACAAAACTTGAGGAACTGGAATGAGACAGAGTATCACTGTCAGAATATATCAGAGAAAGCTGAATGAAACCCAAAAACCTACAAGGAGATAGCCAAATATCAGCAAGATGATGATTCATGACAGAGGTCTGTTAATAATAGGAAGACCCCAGAACCTTGGATAATAGAAATTTCAGTTTGGGTTTAAAACTGGAGGATAGATTGAAAGTACTCTTAGGAATAATTAAATACCCAAATGCTATTTCTCACCCTTTGCAGTGAGGGCATTCAATTCACCAGTGGTTTCAGAAGACTGAGGCTTTGCTTTCTGGAACAGTGGGACCATAAAATCTCTTTTCATAGAAGAAATGACCATAGCTGAAGTTTGAGGTGAAAGGAAGGCATCTAAAGCATTAGTGAGCATTTACACAGCAGAATAACCAGATCCTGGCCTACTTCTCCTTATATTCCAAGAGATATATGCTAGAGAATCAAGGCCTTTATTTCTGAAGCCAGTGTCTAAATGACTCAGAAAATACACTGACCATATTTGAAAAAGCTAAGTCACTCCCTTATTAATCTAGAGTGGCAACCACCTTTTGACAACCCTGCTCATAACCATAGAAATTCAGAAATCCCATTAAGGGCCTTGCTCTTCTCTCAGTCATAAATGTATCATAAGTCATCACCTGATATTTATAGAAGGCCTGCAAAATAAGAATGAAAGAGACAGCATAACAAAGGTATAAAAGTAGGTCAGAAGAAAATGAGAACTTAGAAATTTTCAAAAGTATAAGAGACTTTTTTCTATAAAGGAAAATGAATATATTGTATCTATAAAGTAAAAGTTGGCTGCCTTACAAATTTTCTATTTAGAATTTTTAAAAGGCTATTGGAAATCAAAAAATTTAGAGTAGAAATTTGAAAGTTCAACCCAAGGAATAAAAAAAAAAAAAAAAAAAAAAAAAAAAAACCTCTAAAAAGTGGAATAAGAAAACAAAGAAATAGAAAATTAAGACAAGATAAGAAAACCGACATCTGTTTAGGATTACAGTGCAAGAATGATGGGAATTAAAGAAAATAAGAGATAAAAGAGAACACATGCTATTATTTAAGCAATAATGTAAGAAAACATTCTAGATCTGAATAACGTTTATAGATTAAAAAAAAAAAGAGTTTACCTAGTACCACCTATGAGGACTGAAATCAGACTTACAGCAAATAATACTGTTACAAAATTTCAGAATGGAGCTAAAGAGAAGATCTTAAATGTAATTAGACAAAAAGAACAAAACAAAATAAAGCAAAACAAACTCTAAACAAAATGGAAAAGAAAATAGAAAATGAAAAGAGAATAGCTGAGGACATGGCTTGGAATAAGAATCATATCTACATTTTGTTTTTAAAAGAGTATATATGAAGGGAAAAAGAAGGAAAGAAGAAAAGTCTTCAAATTCATAGGTAATATCATCTTTAACTTAGAATTTAATATTTATGCAAAAATTGATCAAATATAAAAGGAAAATAAAGACATGTTCAGATACACTGAGTTTTAAAAACTTTATCTCCCATGCATTCTTTCTGAGAAGGCTACTATAAAAGATTTTCCACTTAAACAGGAAAGATGGGGTCATGTGATCCAGGATGTAAGTCTTCAGCAGAGGGACAGGCTATGGGAAGCTTACGGTGATGTTGAAGAGACATTCAGTATCATTACCATGTCTAGCTTATAGACAGCCTAGACTGAAGCAGGGAAAAAGAGAGTTGCAAGAGATGTGTCCAAGGAAAGGAAAGTGCAACTAGCAACTAATATTTACTATATATATATATCACATATATCTATATCTATATCTATATCTATATCTATATCTATATCTATATCTATATCTATATCTATATCTATATCTATATCTATATCTATATCTATATCTATATCTATATCTATATAGATAGATAGATATTATATTTGACACTTGTAACTGTATTTAGAGATTATCTGCTCTATCAGAAAATTTTGGAATACATGTGAGAACCAAAGCAGATAGTGTGTGTGTGTGTGAGAGAGAGAGAGAGAGGGAAAGAGAGTGAGTAAGATAATTGTTAACTTCAGACAAGTTGGAAAACAATAAGTTGGGCAAAAATTACATTGTGATCATATAAGTAGTTCATTATATGAATCAACTATAAACAATATTTACAGAGTTCATTATAATGTTAGCAATAGATTTTGATTTAACTCCCAAATTGACAGAATGATAGATGGGAAGGGAAATGTTGATGGTCATGGTGGGGAAAAGTGTGTGTGTATATGTCTGTGAGTGTGTGTGTGTGTGTATCACTGTATATGATCAACAGACACAGTGGGAAATTATGCCCCTAGACAGAATCAGTAATTTTAGAAAAGAAAGAAAAGTTACATGCCTTGTTGTATAATCTTCTTGGAAAACGTATCAAGATAGCTGATTTGCATAAGAAAGTGGCTGAGCAGAAAGAAGAACCAAGAGTCTTGTTTGCTTCTTTTATTTCTCTGTCTAGTACTCTTACCCGAAAACATCATCCTCCAATCTGCACCGACATTTCAGAAGCTCTCTCTTGTTATGCATGCCAGTGATGTGCCCTCACCACCACCTTCAAGTTGCTCATAACCACCTGATCTCAAAGACCCTGTTTCTTCTACAAACTGATAGTGTGGCTATCGGGATTTGTACGATGGTGCAATGTTGGACTGAAATCACCCTATCCACTTTCTGTGTGCCATGTTCTGTCATTATGTATTATGTGTCTGTGTTCCTGTGTATGTCCTCCTTCCATCTTAGGAGTTCCTTGAAAAGAAACCACACTTTCTGTTTTTCTATGTTCCCCCACACCAGTGGGCCAAAGTTCCAGTAAAAAAGCAAGGGCATGAGGAAAGCTTCCTATCACTAATGTCTAGGTCTGAGGAAAACACAAAACACAATGAACAAACAGGAAAACACAAAAAACCTACCACCTCCCAACTAGAGTCAGCATATAGGGGGATCAAATAATAATTACAATAATAAAATTATGTAGCAATAATAATACAAAATTTTAAAAAATGGTGTTTTTATCCAACTGGATGCTAAAAATGTGCCAGGTGCAGTTCTAAGTGCTTCATATACCTTAAAGTTTTTTTTTTTTTTTTTTTGATTTTGTTTTTGGCTGGGGTCTCAGTCTGTTGCCCCAGGCTAGAGTAGCATGGTATCATCCCTCCTGGGATTAAGCGATTCTCCTGCATCAGCCTCCCCAGTAAATGCAACAACAAGTACCCACAACGCCTGGCTAATTTTTATACTTTTAGTAGAGATGAGGTCTCACTCTTGCTCAGGCTGGTCCCAAACTCTTCAGCTCAAGGGATCCTCCCGCCTCAACCTCCTAGAGTGGTAGGATTACAGGCATGAGCCACTGTAACCCATGGCGATATGCCTTAACCTATTAAAACTGCAATAGGAAACTACAAATGAAGTATGATTTTGATTTTCATAAGGTGGGAAATTTAGGCACAGTGAGGTTCAAGGTGATGAGACCAAATGAGAGGGTGTCTCCTCCCGCCCACTCACACCAAGTGTTTTGAACTTCACTGATGACACTGCTTAGAATGTTCTTGTTTTTCTCCAGGTCTGACTGATCCCCACCAGAATCTACACTCTGAGGGTAGGAACAATGTCTTCTGCATCTCTTTAACTCACTCAGTTTTAAGCAGAGAACCTCACATATAGTAAACAATCAGCACTTAATATGAGTGGAAAGGTATGAAAGCTGGGATGGATGAGGAAGTCCACTGTGTAACCAGATGTAACACAGAGTTCTGGGAGTCTGGGGTAGACATGGCACCATATGCCATCAACATTAAATGATCCCCCATAACTTCAAAAATACGCAAATAATGTATTTAATGCATAAATGTATATTAATCATACTGTAAAAATGTTTTGTGTGATATAGATATTATTTGGAAGAATTTTTTAAACATAAAAAATCAAATCAAAACAGTATCTTTAGATATCTTTTTGTTTTAATCTTTATTCCTAATGGTTTACCTTGTGGAAAGTTGAATTAGTATAGCTCAGGAAAGTTTTTTGTAACAGGAAAAACAAATGAGATGGTTTTGCTTGAGTTTTCAGAAGAAAGAAAATACTGAATAAAAAATGATTTTACTTGAGTATTTCATATAATTTTGTTAACTTCCACTTTGGCACACATATAAGAAGTTATAGAAGGAAGATCTTTTAAAGAAACACATCAGATACTAGCTTTATTAAGGCAAGTCAGCAAAACAGTGCTGTCTAGCTGAAAGCTCTGGTTTTTTACATTTTGATTAAATGGGATTTCTGTTTTTGTTTTGTTTGTTTTCTGCATCAGGCCTTCATGAGCTTATTCCACAATCAATACATGCTTTTTATATTTTGCCTTTACCAAGCAGGGAGAATTTTAAATTATTATTTGGCGTTTAGTCCCTCAGGTGTGAGGCATTTCAGTCTGAAAGGACTTCTGAGTCCTTTTCTCTATGTGTGTGTGTGTTAATTAGAGTTACTTTCATGATCTTTGCTGTCAGTTGCCTCTGTTCCACAATTTGAGAGACAGTGATGCTAAACCAATCCCCAAAGGTTTCTGGAGACCATTTCCAGTTGCATTACTGATTTATTTTTGTCTTGACCAGATGGCTCCAGGTTCCTGTGACTGTACAGGAGTCCTTTTGATTACTCTATTTACCTCTCCCAGTTCTCAGTTTAAGGGTCAAATCTCATGCAACACATTTGCCAACAAAATAAACCATTCGAGCCCACTGCTGCTTGGACACCATACTTCTGACATATGCTGTGTGCCTCATTACACACCAAAGTTATTAGATTTAATACATATTTTTATAAACTCCATAACAAAAGCAGGCATGATTTTTCCTGATTTTTCTGTAGATTCTTCAGTATGTGCTGTCAATGGAAGGGTGGCATCTAGGAGGAACCAGCAGAGAGGAGGGGACTTTGCCGGTCCCCCCAAATTCCCCAAATGAAGCCTTCCTAGGCTTTATGGAGGTGGCCATGAAAAAGATGAGCAGAACATTTTTAATGAAACCAATAAAAATGCAAAGGAAGATTTAATGTTTAAAGAAACAATAAATCAAAAGTGACAACTGAAATGCAATATTTCACCATGAGATTGAGGAAATCAATTCATCCAAAGGGCACACATGTCTTCTGTTTAAAAAAAAAAAAAAAAAATCCCCACACATACTCACAGAATAAAAGCTATCTTATCAGCTGAGGCTAAATAAGCTGTAGTTAATGGATTTTGAAACCTTGAAAAACATGCATGAAGCCAGACAAAATAGAGTCTCCTAGCATTTGAATATGCACACAAACACACACACACACACACACACACACACACATTATCTACAATCTAAGGATCATAAATTACTATGATTAGGATGCTAGCTAAGTCAGGGCTAGATCATCCCCCAAAATTCGTTGTTAAAAATATTTCATAAAATCAGGATTAATTAATAGATTATTTATTTTGACTCTTAAATCACTTTCCTTTAAGACTTCTCATGCAATGAAAAATATTAAGTGAATGCTAAAAGTAGAAGTTGGGAATTGAGTTCCATCCTCAGGAGAAAAACAAAGAGAATCAGATGCATTGGGCTTATTTCATCAAGTTTATGTAAGTGACCCTGGAGAAAATTAAATTTAACAAAAAATATTCTTGCTTCATAAGGGCTCACAAGTCAATGAGAAATTGTCACCTGTGTTAGATGTTATAATATGATGTAGTCTGTGATAAGGGCTATAGCAGAGGTTAAAACCAGGTAATGAAAGCTGGTCCAGACATCTTGGAACAGATTGCAAAGGTGGTGTTATTTGTTCTAGACCTTGAAGGATGAGATGGAAGATAGCAGCTTGATAGCAGCTTATTCCTTACAATCTGAGGAACAGAAAGGAAAGTTAAGGATAGAGATCAATTTCAGTGGTGCAATTAGGTAAAGATCAGAAGCAAGGTAGCACAAGGAATATGTGAGAGACAAGGAACATGCGTGCAGGAGGCAATATGAGATAGAAGAGTAATGTCAATAACAGATAATATGGAACTAATAAAAATGGCTGTATATAGGATGCTTAGTCTTGGGAACTGTGCCTGCTGGCTGTCATGTCTTTATCTCTCCGGGTGCTCAATTTAATCCTTTTCATAGCTCTTCAAAGTAGGTACAAGCTGAGCTTCACTTTACATCTGAGGAGACCTAGGCATTGTGACATTGCCCAAGGTCCCTGAAATCATAAGTGGCAGAGGCAAGATTGCAAACCTGTGTGACTCTGTGCTGTGCCAGATACTGCAGAACTCTGTACTAGTGCCAGCCAGGAACTGATTTGGGGGCTCCTGATTGTCCCATCAGCCTATCTACTGCAGATCTGGCTCTTCCCCTCACCTCTGCATGCTCTTTTATACCTCCCACCATCCTTGTCCCGCCCTCGCCCTTCTCTGAAACATGCAACCCCCCTATCACCACAAAAGCACCCATGAAACGTCCCATCATTAGTGACTCAGTTCTATTGACTATAGCAATTGCAGTCTTCCAGCCAATACTCAGTCCTCTCCTTGTGTTATTCTGGAAGCATTGGTTCATGTGTATATTTTCTGCTATAGACTGCATGTTTGTGTTTCCCCAAAAGTTACAGGTTAAAACCTAATCCACAATGCAATAGTATTATAAGTTGAATGTCTCCCTCAACAATCAAAGCTTGGGACACAGGTTTTCTATATATGAGCCTGAGGTAGACTCTGGGACATACATGATCTCATTTAGTTCTTACAAGGTGTTGCTTTGTACCTTTCAGCGCTATTGGGGAACATGAGCAGAATCACACAGTGTCAATGCATAGAAGAAAGGGTTAAGTTTGAATATGGGTTTGCCTTATCTGGAGCCAAGATGTCCTAGATAGCCCTATTTTCTCTCACTGCATGTTTTCACTGGCTCACTGGACCAGTGGATTTTTCTTAAGCCTTGTGGACTTTTTTTAATATCACAAAAGTTGTGTAGTTAAATAAACAAGCCTTTTGTTGCATGGCCTTTAGTGTAGGGGCATAAAATAGAACTGAATTCATGATAATATAAACTGAACATATATATGGATGGTACCTAACTTTATCTGAAATACTTGAAATAAGAGGAAGCATATACATAAGTGTTTTAAACATCATCATTTTCCTAAAACTAATTTTAACCATTTTCTAGTACATCTTTTAAGAATATGTGTATTCTTTAAGAAATCTGTATTTTTAACAGCAATTATTGAGCACACTTCAAAATTTGTTTTTGTAAACATCAAATTTAGTGCCATGAAGAAATATGGGTGTTCAATTGTTTTCACTTTTTTTTTTTTTTTTTTGGGGGGGGTGTTGTTCCTTCCTTCCTTCAATTATATGTCAGCTGTCACTTACTGTGCTGTCATCAGGCACATATCTAAGAATACACTTCTAGGTCACTGCTTCTAATTCCTGTGGGAAAAGTTGATAGTTATTGAAATCATGGTGCCTGAATCTGAGCCCAGGGGAGTTAAACGTGTAGACCTTGTGTATGGGCTTTGTCACAGCTGTTTTCGGAACTTAAAGGCCTTTTGTGAATTTTCTTGTCTGTGTTGATGTTGCAGTGACCACAGTCTGCTAAATACCTTGGACAGATGTTATGGAAAAATATAAATTCTACAGAGTCCTTAGCAAGGTCTTTGTTTGGAGATGGCAAGAAAGGATTCTAATTCTTTTGATCCTTAAAGTCATAATCTAATTTTGGAGAAAACAATACATAATAGATCTATAGCTCAGGAAGTAAGTAAGCATCAAAAAAAGTTTTCTATTTAGATAAGTTTGGAGCCAAATTTCCTATAAAGAAGTGAAAGATACAGTCTGGAGCAGGCACTGCAGGCTGGACAGTGAAGGAGCAAAGCTGGAGAGGTAAGAATAAGGAGGTTACATGTGTGGTGTTAATAGCTTAGGTGGGCTTGATGTCTAACCAGCAGGAGACAGGGTGATTTTTTTTTTTTTTTTCAGAGCACAAGAGAAGGTTAGATTTAAGATTCACTCTGTCTTCAATGCACAGAGTTCCCTTGCCTTCGTGTATACTCAGAATGACTTTGGGATTCTTATCAGTTGCTTCTAATTTAGACCTGTAACTGTCGGCTTTTTCACAGGGCCAGAGCCCCTCTGAAGTTGCTCCCTGTGAGGCTTTGTGAAAAATTTGGACAGCTTAGGACACACACATGTAGGGGAGAAAGAAAAGAGAAAGCAAGAGCAGTGTGAAAGTGGGTACATTTTATTTTTCTGCAGTTGGCCTTTATTTTTTAAATAACCTTGTACTCCTTTTCAATTTCCCCTCAAACCGTTTTTCCTCTGCTCGCTCCCTTTTTCTTCATTATTTTAATGGCTACATCTTTGCTCTGATGTGTCAATGGGAGTGGAAAATCCTGTGAAGCCAGGGCTTAATGAAACGCCAGCTGGAACAGAGGGATAAAGTTTCTTTGGAGCAGCTTCAAAGGGATGCAAGGCTGGGTGATCTCGGGGACAATGGTGCCCAGGCCCGAGGACAGGGGCAGCCTGGCCAGCTGGCTCATCCTGGCCCTAACAAGGCGTGGAGGGATGGAGACCCACGTCACTGTGCAGTTGGGGGTGCAGGATGGGGGATTTAAACACACTCACGTAGACACAGGCTGCAGACTTGTATTTCACAACAAATGGTTTTCTCGTGAAATGAAAGTCCAAAATGTGACTCCTGCCAGGAGAAGCACGAGCTAATTTTGCTTCCACAAAGCAGGAAAGCATCTCCTTTCCCACTTCTCATTTGGAATACATTTTACATTTCTTTTTATAGGAGAATTACCACGGAAACCTTAGTTTTGATAGAACTTGAGAGAGATTTATGAACACTCATTGGTCATTTTTGGTCAGGTGACATTTCTCTTTTCTTTTTTTGTGAATAAGGCAGGAAAACCAACTTGGAAATAGGCTATAAATCTAGAAGGCTCAAATGCCACGTCTGGTTGTCAGCCCTATTTAGGCTTCTGCTTCAGAGGCCCTTGTGCTTTGAATGACATCAAATGTAATCAGATGCAGTTTGTGGCCAGAAGGAATTTTTATGAAACTACACGGTACTGGTGCCTTGGTCTGTACCTGGTTCATTCATATATATTAATATGCTTTGTATAAAACCTACTGTCTTACCTCTGGTGTTTTAATAATGGGGTATTTGATTAATGACACCGACTAGCTCATTTTAGTAAGTTAACTTTTGAAATTCTTGAAGCTGTAGGCATTTTCTTTGTTTTATTTATGTCTCTGCAAACTGAGTCTTCTAAAATCTGAGATACTTCAAGTCAAGAGCAAGCATAGAAAAGACAACTTTCCCCCACTTCACTTGCTTGTGAGAATTGACAAAGGTTTGAGATATGTTTTATGTTCCAAACAACAAATATTTACTGAGAAATCAAGATTGATATGTTCCCTACTCCTCGTGGGCTAGAAAAATAAAATATGGACCTTTGCTCAATTCAGTTCCATAAGCAAATATAAATTACCCACCATATGTGACTATTGTGCTACCTGGTTAGAAATAAACCCAAATAGAACATTGCCCCACCTTCAGGAGACTTCCTGTGGGAAAGACAGAGTTGTACATAAGGAACATTTTGAGGTCAAATACATGAGAATAACATAGATTTTACATAATCCAATCTAATTAAGAGGTAAAGTTTGAAAAAGAAGTAAGTACAGGATTATGTAGCTTTGAGCCAGGGCTTCCTACAGGAGGTGGTATTTAAGTGCCATTTGCAAAGGAAGAGAGAGAAGAGTATTCCAGAGGCAATTTCAAAAACAGATGCCTGAAAGAAATAGGGTATGTGAAGAGAGCTACAAAAAATGTAATGTAATTGTTTAAAATAATTAGAAGAGGTAGAGTGTCTGGGGAGAATGTTAGAGACAGCGACAGGTTAAAAAAAAAAAAAAGGAGGGCCTTGTATGTTGGGCTTTGGATTTGTTTTGTAGGTTCTGGGGAGGCCAGGACAAAGTTTAATTACTGGAGTGAAGAGGTGAAGTGTTGTGAGTGGGGTGAATCTTTCTGGCTCTGCTGTTACACACACTATTCTCTGCCAAATTGCCTCAATAGCACTGTCCAGGCTCCTTGCTATCCCCTCCTACTGGGTAATGACAATGGAAGTCATTGACAAGAAGTTAAAGTAACCCAGAGGGAGGAATAGTTGGTAGACATATTTCTCCCCTTTCTCCATGCCTACTTATGCTTTATTGGTGTTTGTTCCTCTGTGGCCACAGTGTCTAAGATGTAGCTCTTCTTCTTCAGTACCAGCTATCACCAGAATCCTGGCATGATAATGACTTTCCACTCTTGCTTGTTTGGGCTTTCACCAGGACTTTTGGCCCCTTTAGTTCTGTCCTCACCTCTGATAATAGCACGTTTATTAACTCATTGATTATTACACTAAAAAAAAAAAAAAAAATTGTCCTTGGGTCAATGGTGTTTTATTAGGTGAAGCACATTAACTGTTGTATGAATCTTATTTAACCCATTCTAGTTTTGACCCCAGGGCCTTGCAAAGCATACATAAGTCACATGTCTTTTGACTAATATTAACACCATGACCCCAAGGGGAAAAATACAATTTTCTAGTGTGGAAGTTCATGTGCAAAAGACATATGAGTTATATATGCTTCACAAGACCCTGGGCTCAAAATTAGCCTAAGTTAAACACTACTCATATAGCAGTTAAAGTGTTAAACTCTCTTTAGTAAAATCCCTTGAGCCAAAAATGTCATTTATTCCCAGAATGTTGTTAGAGGGTCTAAGATGCAGACAGAGTTTAATTATGAGAATCCCATGATAGTTCAAGTGACATATGGGGCTGGAATGTACCAGATGTATTCTAGAAGGTTTAAAAATGTAAAAGTTAGTGACTGATTGGAATAGGTACTCTGAGACCAATCAGTGAGAGGTCTACTTGAAAGAGGAGCAATCAGAAGACTAGCAAAGAGGCCTCCACAGCAAAAGTCAGTCAGAGGCTAGAGATGAGTACACATCCTAAGTTAAGAATAATGTAAGTCCATTCTTGTCTACATCAAAGGATTAAGGTGTTCTGAGTACTGAGTGAAGCACAGTACCCAAGTGAGGTCTAATATAAAATTGTAATGATTATTATACTTTCTTTGGATATTTTTATGCCTAGATCAATATGTTTTGATCATATACAGAAGGAACTCAGAGACCTGCAAGTGGATAAAAGAAACTCTTGAACTAAATCTGTTCTTCCATTTCGGACCTTATCAACTCCTCACAATACTCCGTGTTGAGTTTTCATCTACCCACTATTGGCCCTTATTGTTATTTGCAGTTAAAAAGAGGAATATAATAATTATGACACACTATCCAGTCATTGTTTCTAAAGAAGCTTTGACTTCTAATAGTATCCTTGTGGGTGGATGTTTCTCCTGAGTAAACATGGTCAGATAATTTGGCAGTGTACTGAAGAGGAAACACAGGCTGGCTCAAATAAAAAAAAAAAATCTAACTGATAACTCAGAGATAAATATTATAGCATAGAGCTCACCACCACTTATTTAATTTAATTTACATTAGCAAAGAATTTACAAAGTAATTAATATTGGGGTAATTAGCCAAACATTGGTTAGGCTTCACTAGTCTTGGTGAAGCTACCACCATCCTGGTGAAACTACATGAAAGATAATCGGATGTTGAAAGGACTCTTGTTTATAAATGTTTTCTCATCTTTGTGGTTAAAATCTTGCCTCAGCTATGTGTATAGGAGCCTGTGGCCTATTGGTGTTTGCCAACACTCTCTTATGCCCTTTTGTAGGCCTGGGAGGCTCTACTTAACGTGAGAGCAGTCTACCAGTAGTTTATTTCAAGCCACCGTCTGGTGCAGTCAGCATTGTGTCAATAGCTATTCAGCCACAGTGAAAAGTGCCTATGTTGTATAGTCTCCTGCTGAGATCAAAATACCTCATGGCACATATAGAGCTTCATACCATGACCAAAACAGTCAAAATCCAATCCAAAATCTAATGCAACTCCACCTGATCTTTCAAACCCTCTCAAACTTTAGTATTGAAATGTCTTGCCCACCCATTCAAAGCTGAAGTCCAAAGCTACACATGCCAGTCTCTAGATGGTTAATTTGCTCTGCCAGATTCTAGTCTTTTATTTCTAAATATCCTTAGGTAATGAACAGAGAAGTGGAGACCCTGAACTTACTTCACCCAAAGTGGTTCTATCCCTGTCACACCTGCTGTCTTCACTGGTAAGTATGAGAAATATCACAAGTTTCATACTCTCTTTTGTGCATATTTCCACCATTACTATTGGCACTTTTAAAGTGATCGTGACGTACAGAAAGTTCATTTTTACAACATAAAAAGTTACATTTTCATGTTGACTACAGCTAGAACACTGGGGAGGCCAAAGTTTTTGATGTGAAGAGAAGGTCTGTGTGCATTTCCATTCATTGGTGCACCTATTAAAAAACTGTAATGGTAAAATTGCTGAGGACAGGACAAGTTTCAAGTATCAGAGAAGTTAAAGGCTCATCAGAAATCTACCCTTACATCTTGATAGGAAATATTTATCTAAAAGCACTTTAGTAATTGTTAGAATTAAAATTGATAAAATTTCAGCTTTTGAGTTAATTTTTATAGACAGACGTGTTTCTGACCATGTTTTAACCACGTTTGATGAACTTCATTCCTTATTCACTGGGATCATACCACTTAAAGTTCTCAGAGGCCATTGCTTCATTTAATTTTGATGGATATGTGTGCCTTCTTACCTAAAAATTTCATATTGAACATTTTATTTTTTATAGCTTTTGTTTGTAGGGAAGGGGGGCCTGAGTCAAACATTCAGGGTAGCAGCCTAATATTTCTTCCTAGATAAAAAGATAAATATGAGGATTTTTCCTAGGATGGCCATCTTAATAATAGTCTTGAGTGTTTTAAGAAGTCCTTAAGGAAGATTTGTTAATATTTATTAACATTGAGTTCAGTACAGAAAATACCTTAAAGGCACTTGAATACCAAAGATATTTAATCACATAGCAGAAGGCGATATCTCTGTGAAGTAATAAGCATTGTGTTTTCATAACAGGAAAAACCTATGTCATCTGAGTGTATTACCTGACGGGTTCAGACATATTTATACTCACAAAGTCACTTCTAAGTGACAAGCCACAACTTGGCTCAAACTAGGCCATATTCACAAGAAAGGCTGAGGCACAGTCCACATCCCTACAATATAGTCCACTCTCATGCACACACACAAATGCATGCACTTGAAATACGGAATACAAAATTAGATACGATTATTTAATTATGAAGGTCCTACCAAATATAATAACATGTGATAAAATTATTCCTAATGTGACAAAGCTGGTATATATAAAAGCAGGATCTCAGTCAGAAACTCTTTAGACCTTTTTTTGGCATATCCTATTTCAGGCATCTGACAGAAAACTAAACTCAATCATGAGAAAGGCATACGCAGACACAGTTTTGCAAAGTGTATTAGCGGAGGGTGTTATGAATTTCTCAGAACACATCTACAAATATTCTCCTCCCTAGGAGTCTATCAAACCCAGTTTAAGAAATTGTATTATAGTTAGTTAGGACTCTTCACAGCTCTAGTTACTAGGAGGCTTTGGTGCTTTCCTTCCGTGTCATTCTGAACTTTGGCTGCAACTTACTCTTCAAACTGGTTTTCCACTAGACTCCATCATAAACCTTCTCTTGTCAAGAAGATAGCCTAGTTTGCCAAGGCACCCTGGTTCATTTTCACATGCATATATTGTTCATGCTGGCCCTCACTGATGCATTCACACACACTTATGGTGCCTCCACAAGGTACATGGCCCTAGGATGCAGCAATGAACTAGATAAATGAAAAGTCCTGTCTTTGGGGAGGCTAGACTATTTTGTAGAAATGACTCTTTTCTCATGCTATGACTTTTTCTACCAATTTATCAAAGAAAGATAGAATCCCACTTCTTCTGTAAAACTTATTTTTCTTTCCTTCTGCAATTTTTTCATTTAGTAAGATGTTGACCACTTGTTTGGTCTTCAGCAAGAAATGCTTCCACTGAGTGTGACGTATGCATAGTCATCAACGTCTGCTTAGCTTATGCACCCCCTTAGTGCTTTGATGAGGCCATACTTATTCCCTCCACAGCACCTATTTTGTTAGGACATTTTGATTGACTGATTATCATATATGCTATCCTTTCCTAGAATAGCCATCAGAAAAACAGTCTTAAGAAAATATCATGCATTTGTATAGTATTTTTACCTGTGCATCAATACATATTATCACAGTGCATTCTCAGTTTGATATCTTCATTTAAGAGATAAGTAGGGAAAGAGTAGTATCCCAATTTTAAATACAAAAGAGCTGGAGGAATTTCAGGGACTTGCTCAAAGTCACAGAATAAATTAATTCCCATCTACGAGAGATTCAAGTTCTGTTGGGTCATATTTTGTGCCTAGTTCCTCCATCTTTCATAGGGCTCTAGTATTCTGAGTCAACCATCAAGGCAGTGCAATCAGTATCCTGAGCAACACAGAACATGATGTGCAAGAACTTAGAATTGCTTGTGAGAGGGTGAGAAACATACAACTGTGAATGAAATCTGCAGGTAATTCAAAGGCTTTTGTTTAGTTAATCCTCCTCCTCTATTAAATGGAGTCAAATGTCCTAATATGCTACACTCCTTCCTCTCTTCTCAGACATTACACTTGTGTGTTTAGATGACAATTCCATTCCTGATGCCCATAGTTACATGTCATGGAGGCCCTTAGCATGTGATATTGAGCAAGGCAATCCCCTTACTGATCCAGACTTCAAATTACCTGAGAGTAACATGGAGCTAACTGATAACCACTTCTCTCATTGCCTCATGAAATAAAGGGGTTATAATGAGAATCTCTGGCATATAATGACTATTTGTTAACACAAAGTTAAAGCACCATACAAGTGAAAGTTCTACCCTAAGATTAAGCCCCAACAAGGGATATTTACCAACACCAGCAAAAATACAGATTTTTCCCCTTTTCTAGATTCACAGATTACATACTATTCACTCCATGGAGGTGGTACATATGCACAACCTGGTAAATTTATGCATTTGTGTCTTACAGGAATTTATTAATATTGTCATTAATTATTTTTAAGCTTGTTTCCTCCAGATTACCTCACTAGGTTCTAAATTAAAACTCATGAATATTTGTGTAGCTGGATACTACAGATTTCATTGTCCAGGGTCAATGGTGACCTGACCAGTTAGTTGATGCAGATCTCTCCAGTCCCCGTCTTAGATCAGCTTAGTCAGTTGGTGCAGATTCAAATGAGAACTCTAGGCCTTCACACCTTGGGCTTTGCTTCCTATGGCAGCATCTCACTTGTTCTTATGGATGTGCACTCCAGTGGGAGCTATGATATGTGCTTTGGTTTTCCATCACACAGCACACTGCTCATAGGAGGACCATCAAAAACACCTGATTGAGTGGATCAACTTATGACTTCCAATTACATCATTTATCATCTAATAAAGAAAATTGTGGACTGCTATCTCTTTTGTTTGTTTTCCAAGCATCTATCACATCTTCTTTCTCTAAGTACAAAGTATAAATTTAAAATAGGAGATATGAAACTTAGGTAATTAATATAATAATAATTCTTCACATGTGATTATCTCATTTTTATACTAGCTTCAAACTAAAGTTTTATGTACCAAAAAGGAAATAAATGTGACTGTAAAATATTATTTCTATTTAAAGCATAGCTGTATTTAAGAAGCTGTAACAGTTTTCTTTAATGTGTTAAGAGGAGGGGTAGCTTGGAGACCTGGAGGCTGTCTCTCAGCTTTGTGACTTAGGAGCTGTGTGACATTTGTCAAATCAATTAACGTCTCTGTGTTTGAAAATTTCCATGTTGTGAGAAAGCTAAGATGATACTTTTTTTTCTAAAGCTGTCTATGCCCACAAAGTGAATGACATGTCTTAGGGGAGTGATGGCAATTATTTAGATGATTCAGGCCAAAATCAATCCTGCCATGAAAGAGAAGAAAAAAAAAAAAAAAATGTGCATTGTGGCCTCAGATGTCCAGACTGCCTGTCCACATCAATCAAATTCACAGAATAAGTGGTTCAACCCTTTTCCTTTGTTTGTGTTATGAAAGCCCCTTTGGGGACATATTAGCTTGTTAAGGCCAATGAGTAAATCATTAATGGCTTTAGGCCGCTCAGTGTACATCCAAGAATAGTTGAAACATGAAAAGGTTCTGGATTTCTGGAATGTCCAGGTTTCAAAAAATGTTCATCTTTTGAAGTCACCTTCGAAATGAGCATCAAAGGGTAAAGGTAGAGAAAAAGGATCCAGATTTGGTTTTGTGTCCAGTGTGTGCTGGACGTTATGCTGAGTGCTTCTTCTTCCTATCTCATTTGATCTTCACAACAACAGCATGAGGTGGGCTCAGAGGAGGAAAATCAAGTAAGGCGCACCAAATCACACTATCAGTAGGTAGCAATTGGGAGCCTGGAACCTGATTCTGAGTTTGTGAGCTACCTTCTATGGGGTGTCTCAAAGTTTGTCCATAAAGTTGCCATGTAGAGGGGAAAGTGGGAAATTGTAGCTAAATGAACCTTTATTTACAAAGTATTCATTACAAAATTTCACAAAGACATGGCCAAAGGTAGAGAATATTTTGCACATATTTTTAAAATTTTTATAATGAATATTTTGTGAATAAAGGTACATTTAGCTACATTTGTCTATTCTTCTCTATGTATGGTGACTTTATGGGAGACCTTGGGATACCAAGTATATTACACTTGCCCCTAGCACAGGTCTGGTATGATTCAATTAAATTTGACAAATTTCAGCACTTCTGAAGCACCCATTGTGCTGCCAGGATCTGAGCACAGTAAAATAATGAGGCAAGGTCCTACCATCATGGGCTCTGAACCTGCAGGAGGTGAGAATGGCACATATTAACTTTGTATAAAGGCAGGCTGAGCCATCTACATGGGTGTGTAGAAAAGAAGTAGAGTCCCAGGAGCCTAAAAGCCCCTAGAATAAACACAATGGGAAATTTTGAGTCCGTAAAAGTTTTCTCAGAGCCCAGAATCCATTTTTCTCTTGTATTAGCCTTAAGGTCAAAGGGAAGGTGAGGACCAGAAACCTTCACAATGCAGAGCAGGTGAGCCTGGCATGTGGCTCTGTGTACTGGGGATGGAATTCCAGCGACATTTCTTACCATGTGGTCCTTGGGACACAAGCGCCCTAACTTCTCTGAGCCTCAGAGCCTGCCACGGTAAAAGGCTCCTTCCTACAGCTATTGTGACTCAGAAAGCATGAATAGAGAATGCCTCATATAGTACCTGACTTGGCTGGTGATAACAAAGATGCCACCTTACTGACTTATCTTTTTTTTTTTTTTTTTTCCTTAGAAAGAACAATATTTCACGGGAAATTTACAAACAGACCACTAAAGTGTATCAGGAATTGAAGAATAGATTTCTTTTCTATTACTGTTGTTGTTTTGGAACTAAATCATTTGAAAAAAAAGTATATATATTAATTAATGAATCATTGTAGGTGAGCTGCTGTACTTAACACTTTGATTATTCACAGCTTATCAAACAGATCATGACATTCAAAACCATTTATATTTTAGTACTGGTCACTCCTTGTTTGTCATATCATCTCAATTGCCAACTAAACTGTTGCCCACTGAGCACCCTCCTTTTGACATTCTGTGTTTTATATGCCCACAAACCCCACTCCATCATCCCATTATATAAAGCAGTTGTAAATAATAGTGCTCATTAATTGTCTTTTTAGAACCACAGGTGTCTACATTTTTCACTTAAACAGGGCAGTAGAGAGTGCCAAGGCCAAGTGGAACCTTTTCCTTATAGACCATAGAGATCTCTTTAGGGCTGGGAGCTGTACCTTATCCACCAAAAACTCCAGCCAATGCTCAAAATATGTTATGTACATTGTATATTAATGGAATGGAATGAGTTTTGTGAGAAGGAGGTATGAAAATAGTCAAGTTTATATTTGAATGATCCATAAAAGTACTGTAGATGCTCGACAAAAATCTACAAAATTAGGGCAAAAAGAGAGCAATAAGGACAGTTCTACCCCCATGCTTTAATGTTTGTGTTGTGGTAGAAATTATAGGTTGAGACTATGTACACACTTATTAGATTCTCCTAAGGATTATTAACCAGCCATCAGTAAACGGAACCAAGTATAGAACATTGATATGCATAAGACATTTGTTGGCTTAACTAACAAACTGACCCTGAGAACCTAATCAATGGAAAGCAAGGTCAGATATTTCCTGGAAGCTTAGTTTAAATGAGACACCTTTCCCAGGAAGCTACCCAGTTGAGCATCATGAAGCAAACTAGGAAAATGATCAGCATTTCCTAGTTTGGCCAGGGTAAGTGCAATATCCTCAGTTGTTTGTCAAGAGAATGGAATCACAAAGGAAAATGCATTGAACAATGATGAAATTTGGAAACAGGTGAGGATTTACTAATTGGTGATTTCAGAGCTATTAAAAGAAGGAAAAGGGCTTTGCAAAGGCCTCCCCTACAGCCACTTTGAAAACAAGGGCGAGATAGGGCCCTGAGATTAGAGGAACACTCCCCAAAGACCCCAGGCTGAAAACTGAAACAAAAAAAGACAGATGATTAACAGGCAATGCTGTGACCAGAAAGAGGCTAATGAGATTCCAGGCTGCTTGTCCACAGGGCCAGCCATCACAGTGTCACCAGGCAGGGAGGTTGCTTTCCTTCTTATAACTACTCTTCTGAAACTGCATGTGTGACATGGCATCTGATTCTTAGTGGCTTTAATAGTGACACTGTCTACTCAGTCTAGCCAGGCTGCGGCCAGGGAACACGGTGCTGATTAACTGGTTGAAGGGAGATGCCTGTCTGGAAGGCTGTAAACAGTCTGTGCAGGGGACTGGAAGCCATAGTCACCAGGGGCTCAGTGAGCAGGAGGGGCTGCCTCTTCAGGGTTCTGCAGTGTCAACCTGCATTCCTGAGTTTGGACTGATGAGGGTAAGTTTGACATTTGAACTGTGCCACACAGACACTGGCCAAATTTCATGGAGCCTAAACTAAAAGCAAAATATAGGAGATCTTTTCTCCTTTTCTTTCTGGAAATGTGAATTTGTTTGGCATCAGGTTAATATTTTACCCCAAAACAAGCAAAAAATAAAAAACAAACAAACAAACAAAAACAGCAAATAATTATATACCATTTTTATCAAGATAATGATCTGAGTGCATGGACTTGGCAGGTTCAAGAGATAGTACTGATGAGAGTAGAATCAGAAGAGAGCAGAGGCAGAGCAGGGTGTCATTGCAGCTCTTGTACGATTCACTGTGGAACAGAGCCAAGTTTCTCAGTTCTCTGGATTCTCTCTGCACCCTTGGCTGTCCTGGGAGAAGCACTTACCTTTATGAGGGGGATATAATGAAATAACAGATGATGAATTGATTTGAAACATTGAGAATGTTATACACAAATGAGACATCTGTGATTAAAGCATTTTTATTCATTACTTTGTTGGTCAATAGTGTTTAAGAGAAAAAATTGATCAAGAACATTGATAGGGAGGAAGGTGAATCAGTGATAAGTACCTTATCTTCATAGATGCTTCCTGAAAGGCTTATTTGAAAATTTCCATAGTTATTATTATTTTTTATTATTTTATTTATTTGTTTTTTATTGTTTGGGATTTGCTGAGGGTACAAAGAATTAGGTTATACTGATTGTGCTTGTTAAGTAAAGTTCCTTTAATAATTGTGTTCCACCTCCAAGAGGTGTGCCATACACAGTGACCCCCCCATCTCCTCCCTTCTCCCTTCTCTCTATTTCCTCATTCCCCTATCCTACCCTTGTATTAGCTTATCCACTGCCTTCATATTAGGTTTGAATACATTGGAATCTTGCTTCTACATTCTTGTGATGCTTTACTAAGAAGAATGTGTTCCACCTCCATCCAGGTTAATACAAAAGATATAAAATCACCATCATTTTTAATGGCTAAATAGTATTCCAGGGTATATATACATATACCACAGCTTGTTAATTCATTTCTGAGTTGGTGGGCATTTAGGTTGTTCCACATTTTGACGCTTGTAAATTGAGCTACCAAAAACAGTCTAGAGCAAATGTCCTTATGATAAAAGGATTCCTTTTCTTTGGGGTAGATGCCTAGTAATGGGAATGCAGGATCAAATGGGAGATCTAATTTGAGTTTTTTGAGGATTTCCATACTTCCTTCCAAAAAGGTTGTATTAGTTTGCAGTCCCACCAGCAGTGTAAAAGTGTTCCCTTCTCTCCACATCCATCATCTGCAGCTTTGAGACTTGGTAATGTGAGCTATTCTCATCTAGTACAGGTGATATATCGGGATAGTTTTGATTTGTATTTCTCTGATGATCAGAGATGATGAGCATTTTTTTCAAATGTTTGTTAGCCATTTATCTATCTTTGTCCGAGAAGGTTCTGTTTATATCTTTTGCCCAGAGGTAGATGGGTCATTTACTCTTTTTCTGTTGATTAATTTGAGTTCCCTGTAGATTCTAGTCACCAACCTTTTGTCAGATTGATGCCCTGCAAATATCTTTTCCCATTCTGAAGGTTGTGTCTTTCTTTTACTTGTTGTGTCCTTGTGCAGAAACTTTTCAGCTTAATTAAGTACCATTTGTTAATTTTTGTTGTTGTTTCAATGGCCACCAAAGTCTTTGTCATACAATCTTTCCCCAGTCCAACATCATGAAGAGTTATACTCACACTTTCTTCTAAGATTTTTATTGTTTAATATGTTATATTTTAGTCTCTTATCCATCTTGAGTCAATTTTTGTAAGGAGTGAAAAGTAGTGGGTCAAGTTTTAGTCTTTTACATGTGTTTTTCTAGTTTTTCCAGCACTGTTTGTTGAATAGGGATTCTTTTCCCCACCATATGCTTGTGTTTGGTTTATTGACACAAAAATACTCAACAAAATCTTAACTAATAGATTGCATCTACTTATTTAAAAAATTATACATCATGATCAAGTAGATTTCATCCAAAGGATACAAGGTTGGTTTAATATACGCAAATCCATAAATATAATACACTATATCAATAAAAGCAAAAACAAAGTCATATGATCCTCTCAATAGATGCAGAAAAAGCATTTAACAAAATCCTGCATTCTTTTCTAATAAGAACACTTAACAAAACAGGTATAGATGGCATATATTTAAAGCTGTTTGAAGCCAGCTATGACAAACCAATGGTTAACATCATACTGAGTGGTGTAAAACTGAAAACTTTTCCACTTAGAACTGGAACCAGATGAAAATATCCACGATTGCCACTATTATTCAACATAGTTCTGGAAATTCTAGCCAATGCAATCAGACAAGAGAAGAATATAAAGGGCATCCAAATGGGAGCAGTGGAGGTCAAATTCTCTCGCTTTGCTGATGATATGATATTTTACTTAGAAAACCCCAGAGACTCAGCCACAGAACTCCTGGAAGTCATCAGAAAATATAGTAATGTCTCAGGGTATAAAACCAATGCCTTTGTATACACCAATAACAGCCAACTTGAGAAGCACATCAAGGACACAATTCCCTTCACAGTAGCTTCAAAGAAAATTAAATACTTAGAAATATAGCTAACAAAAGAGGTGAAAGATCTTTTCAAAGAGAATTATGAAACCCTAAGAAAAGAAATTGCAGAAGACATGAAAAATGAAAGAACATACCATACTCTTGGCTGGGAAGAATGGACATTGTCAAAATGTCCATTCTACCCAAAGCAATCTACAGATTTAATGCAATCCCCATTGAAATACCAACATCATATTTTGAAGAAATGGAAAAAAATAGTACTTCATTTTGTATGAAACCAGAAAAGGCTCCATATAGCTAATACTATTCTTGATAATAAGAACAAAGTTGGAGGCATCACCCTACCAGACTTCAGGCTATATTATAAACCCACAGTAATCAAAACAGCATGGTATTGGCACAAAAATAGAGACATAGACATATGGAACAGAATAAAAAACCAAGTGATGAAACCAGTCTCTACTTTCTGTCTGATCTTTCATAAACCAAACAAAAGCATACAGTGGGGAAAAGAATCTCTATTCAACAAATGGTGCTGGGAGAACTGGATAACCACATGCAAAAGACTGAAACTCAACTCACATCTTTCACTCCTTACAAAAATTGACTCAAGATGGATAAGAGACTTAAATCTGGGACATGAAACAACAAAAATCTTAGAAGGAAGTATGGAGTAACTCTTGATGATGTTATTATTATTATTATTATCATCATGATCATCATAAAAATAAGGTTCAAATCCTAAAAACTTGAACAGAGTTCGTTGATACATTGCATATTCACTGGGTAGTTAACAAACTTACTTATCTTACCATCTGCATAGTTAAAAATATTCTTCTTCAAAATTTCCAAGTAGTGTAGGTCAGCATTTTTCATGCCTGGAGAGATCTAAATGGGGCTGCCATGTACAGTTGCATAGACTGTACAGACTGTGTATTATATAACTTTAATATAGAACTAAAATACAGTCTGTGTATCGTAGAATTTCACTATAATAATTCACATAGACATCAATGAGAATAGCATCCATTACAGTTGTTTAATAAGAGACCTTAATTCTGGGAATATAGTAGAAAACTTTTTTTTTTTCTTTTAAGTATTTTTTTACACTGTGTTTAACCTAATTTGTGCTAAGCCAAGCATGGTGCTTCACCAGTGTAATCCTAGAACTTTGGGAGACTGAGACAGGTGGATTGCTTGAGTTTAGGAGTTGAAGTATAGCCTGAGCAAGAGTGAGATCCTCTCTCTATTACAAATACAAAAACTAGCCGGGCATTGTTGTGTTTGCCAATAGTCCTAGCTACTTGGGAGGCCAAGGCAAGAGGATTTCTTGAGCTCAAGAATTTGAGGTTGCTGTGAGCTATGACACTATGCATTCTACCCAGGGTGATAGAGTATATTTCTATTTCAAAACAGAAACAACCCCCCCCCACACACACACACACAAAAAAAAAAAAACACTTAAGTTGTGCAAAAATCAGCTTTTTACAGGTCATTTTTTAAAAAAATTTCTTCGACATGTAAGAAATGTGAAAAGCAGTTTACTACAAATCTTTTTGCTTTGGAGAATGGCTGCATTAATCTTCCCATGAACATACTTTTTATTCATGTCTCTCTGACATGGAGTTGAAAAAAGTGACTCTGACATGGAGAAATTCAAACACATGAAAACAGACCAGGGGTTACTTTGAGAGGGTGGCTCACACTCTGTAAATAGACACTTAATTCTCTTTCCCACAGAGGTGACCTTGGATATAAAGTAAACCACTTTCACTTTCTAGAAAAAAACTGCTATCAAGAAAATGAGAGTATTTCATTTTCCTTGATTTGCCTACTTGTTGTTAGTGTCAGTGGCTAAGAATTAATGACACTTTTGTTATTATGATGCTGAATTGGAGGTTGATAATGTACACTTTGGCATTACATAAATTATTCTTTATAAATTAAATGCTTCCCAAAATACAAACTTTGGAAAATGTACTTATTTTTATTTCTTTTCTCTATCAGCCAATGCATATTCTTAATGAAGCCTCTATTAGAAACTAGTCTTCAGGCTAGAATTTCCTACCTTCCTTATCTTCCCTCCTGGCTTAAGTCTCTTCTATCCTTCAGTTAGGAAGGAGGTGGCTGAATGCTATATGATGATTTCTCTCTGTGCTATCCAAACTTCACATCTCTGATCATTACCAATCTTTTTTTTATTTGTGTGAGGTGGTTTTAGCTAGACTGGAGTTTTGGGAAATAGCAACTGTGGTGGCTTTTTTCTCTACAAAAAATATCTCTAGAGAATAGCATTCCCCACATAATTTGAAAAACAAGTGAATGCATTTGGTTTGTGTCATTTGAAGAACTAACATCTTCAGAACTCCTTAGTCCTATATGTTAGCATATAAATTTAATCCCCAAAGATTTTATTTGTTTTGTATGTATTTCGTATTACTTAATTGTCCTTATACTCTCCTACGTTTTCTTTGCCTGTATTTGAAATCGTTATTTTCTAACTCATATTCAGATTTCTTCCATTCCTTGGCTCATAAATTCCTCTATTAATTTGTAAATTGTTTTAGTTTCCAAGCAGGACTAAGGAGTAAAATTTTGTATAATAGCATCAAGGATCAATTCTCTTTCTCTGTTGGCCACTGGAAACTGGAATTGCTAGAGGTCATGAGATTCTCAGGGATTTTCTGTTCACTTCAGCTATTTTGCTGCTCTTTTCTTCAGACATTATTACCTCAGATGGGAAAAAGAACCAGCTTGAATTAACCTTTTGAGACTTTAATTGATTATTAGTAATAATAGCTTATGAAAAGGCTACTTTTTATTAGATGCCATTTAGAACAAATTTGTACATTTTTCTGTGACTAGATTAGCTTGGTGAGGGGGAAAGTCACATAAACATCAGACAAGAGATATAGAAGATACAGATTAGTCCTGAAACCAGGAGACAATATGGTAGTAACTGAAGTTGACTCTGCCATCAGTTTTTAAGAAACTGAAAAGGGGTCCATCTAGAAAGTTTCAATGTATATTTCCTTTCTCCTCTCACTCTCATCTGAGATGATTTCCCTAGATTTGGTTTATTGACTGTACAGTTATCACTGTCCTTATTTGAGGATATTAAAGCAGCAACCTAGAAATCTTCTTCACTATCCGTCTTCTCATTAAAGCTGCCATCATTCCTCTGGGAGAGATGGTGTGGAAGAGGAGTCAATTATATCACTCTGCTCGAATGTCATGGACTACTCTTCTTTCTTGTCCAAGCTGGTTGAAAATCGTATGACTGGTCACTGTGGGGATGAGCAAACAAGCATGGATGTATCAGCAATGTCTTACCTTACCTCTACTTGTAAAACAAGTAAGCTTCCAAAAGAGCCAATCATGATATAAATAAGAGTTTTAAATTTTGTAAATGTATTTCTTTTTTCAACAAACATTATCAAAAGATCTACTATTTGCTAAGATTGGGGTTCAACTCTCAGTGGATGAGTTATCAGCTTTGCTTTTCTATATTTTTAAAGTTTATTCCTAAGAGCTAGGATTCTCTGAAAGCATTTGTTTATACCATGATAGAAATATTTCATAATATTACTTTAAAACATTCACAAGCTTCAATTTGGGACTGTATTATTTTAGGTCCAGAATAAATTTCATCTCTACCAATAAGCCTTCTCTGACCAAACTGTCCAAGCAATTTGTGAAAGAGAACGGGATGATTTGTATTTAGGCAACATTTCATGGTTAGAAAACTAACTTCTCACGTGATATCATAAGTCCTTGGTCTCAACTTATAATCTCTACTTTTCAGATAAAGAAACACTGGTTCTGAGAGATTTATTAGCTTGTTCTTCTGCAGAGTTAGTAACTTAAACCCAGGCCGCTGACTTCATTTCTACCATATTGCTTCCCAACACTCTCCCCTTCATCTAACTTTGTCTGAAGCACTTGAGGAGAATGATGTGTCTTTTCCACTCACAAGCGGACCCTCATTTTTGGAAGGCTGTAGAGTAGCCGTTCCCTTCTTGCCTACACAGCAGTCTGCATGTAAAATGATGGCACAAGCCCCAAGTAAGGGCATGTGATTGTCTCCACACAATGACTATATAGACGCAGGTATCTGCACAGACATACTGCAGCCTCACTTAGGTTTATTTATTTTTTTTCAGCTCCTTCAAAGCTGGCTGTCTCTCTAGAATATGATAGATAAAAAGAAATGTTTATATTTGAATTTTAAGTCCATCTTCAAGATTTTTTTTCTGGTTTACTAAAATACTCATATCCCGCATTAACGAAAATCCCTCCTCTCAAAAATTGTCTCAAATGAAATCTTACTACTGTCTTCTGTCCCTTCTTCGGCTTCCATTCATCTTTTAGGCATTCATTATGTGCTAGTTACTAGTGCACACATTGGTTGCATCTTTATGTCAGAGATTATATATTTTCCTTTTCTACTTATACGATTATAATTTGCATTATTGTCCTTTTTTGCTTCTTGATTGATTCCAACTCATATAGACTATATAATTCTGTGAGACTTAAACTAAATATCGTTTTTAAAAGAAATTTCTATTGGATCTATAAACCACTCTGTACTGAATACATGTTGTTCTGTTTGCAAAATCTACTGAGTCCCACTGGGCGGGTTATAAGGGCTATGGATGGCATGCTTGCCAACATATTGAGAGTCAGATATTAATCCATTGATTTCACAAATTCATATTGAGCTCCAAGTTTGGGATAACTCCTATGTCGGGCCTTGCTGTTATGGAAGATTCAATCCTCCCCAAAGATAAGAACTCACTTATAAACACATGGGACAAGTCTTGACCAAATGATGTGCATTTCTTCTCACAGAAATTTCCACCTCCACATGAAGCATTTGTGTGTACAAATACTGGCACATGTATTTAAATGGCAATATCGATTTCTATTTCCATTTTGTATACTTTAAAGTAACTTAAAGTGTGCTGAAATAATGATGACATCAAGGGCAAAAACATATATATATATATTTTTTTTTCATTTTAAAAGCACCAGGTGTTGGGTAGTGCCTGTGGTTCAAAGGAGTAGGGCGCCAGCCCCATATGCTGGAGGTGGTGGGTTCAAACCCAGCCCCGGTCAAAAACTGCAAAAAAAAAAAAAAATCACCAAGTATTCTCCTTTGCCAACCCACTTTCATTCCAAACAACATAGTTAGATTGTCTTTAAATATAAATGCTCCCATCCCTAAGGAATGGAGGAGCCAGAGAAAGCCAAACAAAAGGAAAGTATGCTGAGAAAGGCATTGGTAACCTAAGGGACAATTTTTATCTCAGGAGAACTGACCTTTCAAAGAAAGCAAATTAAATTATCTTTCTCATCCTTTACTTTTGCTGTGACATCATTAAAATGCATGTTACACAGCAATACTCGTTTTGTATTCGTAACTTTAAACTAAAATTAATCAGTTGTCACAGGCACTTATCACATGTGTTAATGGTGCCTAGACAAAAATATGCATTGTTACAAGAAAAGCAGCTTTATGTGTACACCCTTGAGAAAAACAACAGAGGAGAATTAAGTGGTGGACATTGAACATTCCATGTGCTTGTTCAGGAAATAGCAGTCCTCAATTCTCTTCTCTGGTTATTGAATTAGTGCTTCTGCTTTGTTGTTTGACATGAAGTTTAGTGTCTTGAAGGAAGGGAAGTCTGATTAATGTAGACTAAGTCCTACAAAGTTTAAAAAGTAGATGAATTTAGCTAGTAGGCATTTATTAAGCTCCAATGTGGAGCCTGGACACTTGTCATGAATTCTTTACATAACATACAGTTATTGAGAATTTTTTGAGTAAACCAAATGTCATTTCCTATGAAAAGCTCATAGACTTGTCTGGTAAAAGAAAAGTAAACAATTTATGAAAGGATGGTTTAAGTGCTTTAAAAAGGGAAAAGCCTATTCCCATAAGAGGAGGCTTGGGAAATAAAGAACGGACTTCACAAGGTGTGTTATGAGTTGATTCTGCCTAAGTTTACGCAGGCCTACAGGGTCTAAGCATGAGCTGGCCTGGGGAGATGGTGTATAGTGCCATGTTGGGAAAGGAGAAAAGCGGGGATGATGATAAGTGGTCTGCTGAGGTCAGATGACATTGGGGACAATTCACACCTCTGGGGAGTCTTAAGAAAACTGTGAATTGCTCTAATTTGCATTTTAGAATGTTCTTTGACATTAATGAAAAATTCATAGGAGAGCAAGACTAAAGAAAGACAAAATCCATTCACTTTTTAGTGCCTTAGGGTAAAGATAGGGGCAATGTGGCCTGAAGAAGGTAGAAAAGTTGAGGGTAGAAAAATGTTGAACTCAGTGTCCCTGTGTTGAAGAGGAAGGAAAATCAACACGATTGGATAGATGCTGTGATAGGGAAGGAGCTCAGATGTGAGAAAGATGCAGCACCCACCTTCCAGTCATTTTATACTCTGAGAAAACACAAGTTGGAAATTTAAGCCTTGGTTTGTGTAAGTAATTTAGCGTTGTAGAAGTAGCTGAACTTTGTAATTAGCTAAATATCCTGAAATCCTATTTATTAGCCACGTGGCCAGCAATAGTTACTTTTTAGATTATGACTACTAACATATGGAAAATATGTGGTACTAAGAAATAATTTAAAAATATGAGCAAACGTTGCTGTAAAATGACTAGTAAAAGATTGGAAAAGTAATACTAATTGCATGTTAAACAGTTCAAACAAAATGATTGATCTATTTAAAGGCTTTCCTTTTCTCTTATAAGTTTCTGAGAAAGATAAGACTCTTTCACTAGATGTAATTATGAAATGGTACAAACGTGTTTATGTTTTGGAATATCTCTGTGAAATGGACTACTCAACTCCCTAGGTCAGTATTTGACCCCTCTTTGCCAATTTCTTTTTTAATGTTAATGAGAAAAATATTTTATTGACTAAGGAAAAGGTTCACAACATGAAGTTAATTTTAAAAAGCAATGTAATTCTTTATTTGCAACTTCTTAATGGACACATAAACAATATCTTATATTTAGCTGGGTCTATGAGGATGTGTCAATAAAGAGTATTCCACATCTTTTTATTAATATAAGGTGAAGAAACAAAAAGATGAAGAAGGTATCAGAATGTTAACTGATTAACTGTAAGTGAAATTATAGGTGAATTTTAATTTTTTGTATGTTCTTATTTTTATTTTAATCTATTTAATTGGAAAATAAAATTTGCACATATGTGAGGTATACAACATTATGATTTCATATATGTAGGTATAGCTATATCATTATAAACATTTATCATAATCAAATTAATTAACACATTCAGAATCTCAGTTCCCCTTTGTGTGTGTGTGTGTGTGTGTGTGTGTGTGTGTGTGTGTTAAGGACATAATGAATAAGCAAATTCTATGCATACAATATTACTATTAACTGTAAATTACCATGCTGTACATTAGTTTCCCAGAACTTGTTTTTTTTTTTTTTTTTTTTTTTTTTTTTTTCAGATTTTTGGGAGATTTGAACCCCCCGGGTTATGGGGGCGTTGCCATACACCGTTTTGCCCAATACGCGGCCCCGGATTTGT
>CAUYPK010095287.1:0-49506 GCA_963574355.1 Loris lydekkerianus | reverse complement strand
ATTGGCTTGTCAAAGATCAAATAACGGTAAGTAGCTGGATCCATCTCTTGGTTTTCTATTCTGTTCCAGACATCTACTTCTCTGCTTTTGTGCCAATACCATGCTGTTTTGATCACTATTGATTTATAGTACAGTCTCAGGCCTGGTAGTGTGATTCCTCCTGCTTTGTTTTTATTGCTGAATAATGTTTTGGCTATTCGAGGTTCTTTCTGATTCCATATAAAACGAAGTATTATTTTTTCAAGATCTTTAAAATATGACAATGGAGCTTTGATAGAAATTGCATTAAACTTATATATTGCTTTGGGTTGTACAGACATTTTGACAATGTTGATTCTTCCCAGCCATGAGCATGGCATGTTTTTCCATTTGTTAACATCTTCAGCTATTTCTTTTCTTAAAGTTTCATAGTTCTCTTTGTAGAGGTCTTTCACATCCTTTGTTAGGTATATTCCCAAATATTTCATCTTCTTTGGCCTTACTGTGAAAGAAATAGAGTCCTTCACTGTTTTTTCAGCTTGGTTATTGTTGGTCTATTTAAAGGCTACAGATTTATTGGTGTTGATTTTATAGCCTGAGACATTGCTGTATTCCTTGATTACTTCTAAAAGTTTTGTAGTAGAATCCCTAGTGTTTTACAGATATACGATCATATCATCTGCGAAGAGGAAAAGTTTGATCTCTTCTGACCCTATGTGTATACCCTTGATGGCCTTTTCTTCCCTAATTATTGCTTTCTTTTTCATGTGTAAATCTATTTTTAACAACTTAAATTTTTTTTTTAAATAGAAATTTAATTTTCTACATAATTTTTTTACATGAAGTTATCTATCAAGATAGCATACAAGATTATGAAAGCTTTAAAATCTCAAAACTCTACATTTTCCATTTTCTTTTTATCAATCTGCAGGAGGCATGCTTAGGTGAATGTTCTGCCCTCCCCTCTGCAAGTTTGGTACCATTTTAATTCAATTTTATAGATGGAGGAATTGGAACTTAAAGATGTTAGATAACATGTTTCACAAGTGATTTTGTTGATATAGTTTTACTTGCTTTCATGAGTTGATCACAATTATATTTATTTTCAAACACATTTCCATCTGCTTACTTTCTTAATAACCCTTTAACATAGGTAGAGAAATTAAAGTAGAAAGTTTGGCACTTAACTAATACTTTGACTTCAGTAAAGTCCTTAACCTCTCTCTGTGAATTATGTTTCTCACTTTTAAGTGGGTATTTTAATAATAACACTCATAATAATATTTCATCATTAAAAACCATTAAAAATATATCTCAAAGTTATCTGTAATCTACAGTGTAAAGTATTTAAGTTAACCAATGATTCAAAAACATACACCACTCCTATTCAACACTGGTTTAGGACTGTAGGCCTGTATTCTAAATAGTTCATAGTCCAGAGCAAAAGCAGTCAACTTTATATTATGATGGCCTCAGCCCAGATAGAAGCCATTTGTACATAATATTAGTTTGACATGGAAACATAACACATTGCTATAAACTTCATAGATTAAGACAATTTTTTTGTACTAGTTCATAGTTTCTATAGGTGAAAAGTCTGGATACCGCTCAACAGGGTCCTCTGCTCAGTGTCTAACTAGATTTGTATTAAGATGACAGGCAGGTTGCATTTTCATCTGAAGTTTTGACCAAAGAAAAAACTATTTCTTGATTGATTCAGGTTTTTCACAGTGTTTGGTCTAGTATTTAGTTGAGGGTCACTTCTCCCATTAGCCACCCTCATTACTAACCATGATCCCCTCTCAAAATATGGCAGCCTACATCTTCAAAGCCAGGGAGAGAAACCCTGAGATGAGAAAAAAGACTAAACCAGCTTTTAAAGGTCTCTAATTAGGACACACTTACCCAGGAAAAATCCCTTTATCTTTGCCATATAACATAACATAATCATGGTAGTAATATCCAGTTATGTTTATAGGTCCCACTCTCACTTCAAGAAGAGGAGATGATGGGACACAAAGAGCAGGGGGTAAAAAAGTGGGAGCAGCCTAGAACTCATGCCACATATCCCAACCTGGTAACATAGTTTGACTATGTCAGTAGGGGACAGGGAAAATTGTGTCTCATTCACAGAAATCTAGGAGGGTAGGCTAGATTTGAAAGATGCACTGAATTAAAAACAAGTGATACATTCCCTGGGAAGTAAATAGAAAACCTCCTATCACTGAAATGTATCACTTTGATTTTGTGAAATTAGCTAGTTTTGACAACCAGAATATAAAAGGCATGGGCCAAATTATCAAATAATGTTTAATATCTCCTATATTGATGTTAGTCTCTGTTATCATAAGACAAGACAAATTGCTATCCAGAAATCTGATTAATGAATGTATCAAAGTCGCTATGATGACATTGGAAAAGAAGTAAGATCTTAGTGTTGTGAGATATTGAGCCAGAGACAAATGACATAGACAATGCCACAAAACTGTCTGCATTCATGACTCAGTCCTTGAAAGTTTATATTAACAAATGAAAAATGCAATCAATCAGCTATTCTTAGGAACTTTATATATGATTCCTCTTGAATTTCTCCTTGCTTCTGTAGCTCAAATTGGGAAATGACTATCTGCAGTTGTAATATGTAAAAAATAGTCCACATTTGGAAGGATACTTATTACTTATTAAATGCCTAATAGGCTGCAAGACTCGCTCTAATCTCTGTTTCATTTCCCTTGGTGTATATAGTATTACTTGTAATGGGATGGCTACGATCAGTTCTTGGAGAGTTTTATAAATAGTATTAGGGAAAACATCATGATACTTATAATTTTCTCCAATTTAGCTTACATTGAATTGAATTTACAAGCACAATAAGCTCAATGGAGAAATTTTTAAAGTAAAATAGAAAGTAGTGGAGGGAAAAATCCTTATCTATCTATAGAAAACTAAAGAATTAATTTTTTTTCTGTGATCTACACAATCTTCCATGTATTAAGCATAGTGTAAGGTCACTGGGCTCAACAAGCAACTCCCTGCTGTTTTTCTCATCGCTCGTTTCCTGTTCGCTCTCTCTACACCCCTCTCTTCTCTTTGTCTAATACACATTGACATTCTTATTTCACAGAGTCTGTGATATTTTGCAGCAAGGGTGGTAACCCTGAAGACTTCTTTCATTGCAAAACAAAGGGTCATTCCTCTGAAGATGTTTCATATATCCTTGTTTTAAAATGTTTAGAAGTGGAAGGAGTTCTGTAGTTTAAGGTAATACAGCTTTGGATAAGAATATCTTACTTTAAAAATCCTAACACAGAGTTTATAGGGCTTGGGAAGGTGCAGTGTTTACATGTGTATACGGTGTATAATTATGTATGGAACTAATGTTTACCTGACCTGAAACATGCATGTGTTTTTATATAATGTGTGCCCATATATGTGCATGTGTGCTAGCATAAACACACACATACTCATGCATGCATACACAGAACTCTAAAACCTGGATGGAATAAACAAGTAACACAATTTAATTTGCAGGAATTATATTTCACAAATTCAATAGGATCAGCGTGGCTGTAAAACAACAGCAAAAATGCCTCAGCCCTTTTTCCATTCTCAAAAAAAAAAAAAAAAAAAAAAGTCCTTTGGGTCCATACTTCTGCTCACTTTTCTGGGAAACAAACAAGTGTTTTCATATTCACTGTACCCAAAATCATTGATTTCTACTAATCTTCATTTTTTTTCTTTTTTTCGATTATGCATTGCATACATATTAATATGTCTCCCTTGATATAGAAGATTCCCCCCGACTATGTCAGACAAAAGGAAGTGTTTTTTTTGTTTATTTGTTTGTTTTTTCTTTCAGATACATTTCTAATCTATAAAATTTCTACTAGGAGAGTGTTTTTTCACTTCTCATTACTGAAGTAAAAGGTTTTTTTTTTTTTTTTTTGAGACAGAGGAGTCTCACTATGTTGCCCACTGTAGAGGGCTGTAGCATCTCAGCTCATAGCAACCTCAAACCCTTGGGCTTAAGTGATTCTCTTGCCTCAGCCTCCCAAGTAGCTGGGACTATAGGCTCTTGCCATAACACTCTGCTATTTTTTTGTTGCAGTTGTCATTGTCGTTCAGCTGGCCTGGTCTGGGTTCAAACCTGCCGGCTTTGGTGTATGTGGCTGGTGCCATAAACACTGCCTTACGGGTGCTGGGCCAGTTTTTATATATTTTGATTGAAAAGAATGCAAATGATAAGCACATGCGTATGATTAAAAACAGGAGATACTTTCACATCCTATTAGCAGTCTCCTATTCCTTTTCTCAGAAGAAATGATTGTCAAGAGTTATTTTCAAAAAAGTCTCTTAATATGTATGCATATGTGCAAAAAATATATTATAGAAATTAAAGAGTAGTACGCTCAGTTGTTGACCTTAATATTTTTTCACTCACTATGTGTCTTGAAATAATTACATATCAACCTGTTATTTTTGTGAATTACTGCCTCATAAGCCAATACATGAATATATCATACTTTATTTAAACTGATTTTATTGAGGGAAATTTATAGTAATTTAATATTATAAATGTTCCAATGGTAAACATTTTTGTTCATACATCTTTATTTACATTTACATGCAAGGATACCTATAAAGTAAATTTTTGACATTGAATTCTTGGATTAAACAGCATGCAGATTTTTTAGCCAATAACTATTAACAAAATTAAATACTGAACATAGTCACCTGTTAGTATTTCAGAAATTCTTTATTTTCTACAAATAAAATTTTCTCGTTCCTGTTTGTTTTACTTCTTTTGCTATAGTTCATAACAGATAGACGTCCATATATCCTACAACTAGTATTTTTGGAAAAGTAATTCAAGTCCCCTTAATTACGTGGTTGCTTCTATATAACATCACAAGTTTCACTTTCATTATATCTCATTTAATTTAATAGTTATGTATGTGTGTGCATTTCTGTGGCTAATAGAGTACATGTTTGGAAACAGAGGCTTAAATCATCAATTTATTTAAACTCTCCACACACACTAAGCCTTGGTTTTCTTATTATTAAAAGGAATAAAGATTACTTTTCAAAGTGGCAGACTTAGTCTTCCCCTAGTCTTTGCCTCTATTTCCTCCTAGGGTCATATTTAAGTAGATTTATTTGGATTGAAAGGGTCAATTAAAATGCCAATCTGTTTGAATGAGAACAGTTTCATATCACAAGATTTCAGAGTACCATCCATGAGAAAGATTTTAAAAATTTTATTAAATAAAACATGTTATTAAAATCGAAAGTGAATTAGATTGGCATCAGAAATCTTAAGTCACAACAAATTGGGGAAAATAGTTGAGCATTGTCCTTTGTGTCTACAGGAATATATATATATATATATATATATATATATATATATATATATATATTTTTTTTTTTTTTTTTTTTTTTTTTTTTTAAATCTAAAATTCTGTACCAGAGTAAATCAGATAGGGATAGCTTATATACATAAGACGAAAACAGGTTAAGGTAAGTTTTTATACACAAGGTTTTATTATTCTCTCATAATAAGTGCTGGTAATAAAAGGGGTCCTCTGAGGCAATAATGCATGTCTCAGCCCGGGCCCTTTAGGCACAGCTTAACCACAGGCTGACCCATCTCTTGGCAGACTACCTTGCATTCCTGTGACATGGCCATCTGGGAAGTCTTCTGAGGAGCCATGCAAAGATGTTTCACATCCAACATCCTGTTTCTGGTGAGACATGGAAATTCCCACTTTATCCACCACTTACCAGAGAACCTCCCTTGCCTATAAAACTATTTGGTATCATGTGTCACCTGGCCCCTCAGTTTCAGTGTCATCCTGTAGGAGTAGAGATATAGGAAGCTGACACCATGGTGATCTTACTTATGCTGTCTATGGAAATCATGAATGGTCCAAACCCATTTGTCATTTCACTGACCAAATACATGAAAAATGTGTCAAAGGACCCAAGTGTCTGTGGCAGAATGAGCCCGCATGCTGCTGTTTATGGACTGCTGGGGCAATTCAAAACAGAAATTAGCACAGACCTAGACTCATAGTTTTTATTAGTTAGATTTTTTTTTTTTTTTCTTTTAATCTTCCTCTGCCTACATGTTGGCTGCTGTCCTCATTCCTACTTCTTTGTTGTCATAGGATGGTTCTTCCTGCTCTTGGCTGATTTTCCCAATTTAGGCACAAGAGAACAAGCAGGTTGGAGAAGGCAGGTATAGGACTTTAGTTCAGTATTTTTATTAGCATTTTTCAGGAAACAAAAGTTTCCTGCTGGCAGAATTTCACTCAGGTTCACCAGACACAACTGTATTTCTTAGCCATTCATAGCTGTCAGGAAGCTGAGAATTAAGGATTGAAACAGAATTTCACTCCCCTAAGGCTTTATATTAGAGGCTGACAAAGGAGCCTGGAACTGGGAAAAATATTAAGGAACCCAGTCTGACTCTTTATAACTAAATATAAATTATGTTTGAGGCCCCAAATAAAGACAATTTCAGGTCGCACACACCCACCCACCCACACACACATCTTATAAAATCTACCTTTCACAGACTATTCTTGAAGAAGAAAATTTCTTATAGGTGTATTTGCACCAAAAAATACATTAAAATTTTTTTTAAATGTAGGCAGGAAGTTCTGGATTTTAAAAAGCAATGAACCAAACCCATGAACAGAAATATTTTCAATTATGGAATGTTAAAGGATAGTAGAAAATAAGAGGTGACTATAAATTAGATCTAGAAATAGATCTAGAGAAGTGTGTTGTATTACAGTTCATGGAAATTTATAGTTTGAAATTTTTTAAATTTTTTTCTACAAACAGGGCAAAAAGTAATTTAAACTCCAACAGAAATAAAAAGCTGCACACAGTTATTACTACATCAATGCTGAAAAAATTGGTAGTATGATTTTTAAGCAACCAAGAGACACATTTAATGATTTAATTTTGTTTTTCTTTTCCTTATGGGTTCAATTATGTTGTTTTAATTTGAAGTAAAGGAGAGTTACTTAAGCATGATATTGTGAATCTGGTGTATTGCTTTTTAGTTTGTTCAATCCACATACAGAGGGGAGTAATAGATTGAATTGTAGTTTAAGCAAGTAAATATAATAAGCTTAGATGTCCAAGAACCCAAGAACGGTACAATGGATATAAACAAGGAGACACAAGGAGATATAGCACACACAGAGTTTCAATAAATACTGTCTATATTTAATAAATTGATGAGTTTTATTTCTATGTTTTCAAGTGTTTTTAAAGTTAATTATATGAGAAATCTGAATCATTATTCCTTCAAGTTTTATAAATGTCACTGCTAATTTTTTTTAACCAAAACACATTGTCTGGTAAACTTAAAAAAAAAAAAAAAAAGGTAAGAAAGGTAATTTCTTCATTGATTGCTCTGTGTTGTCCCCAGAACTTTCTTTTATGACATGGATACTGTTTTGCAAGACTAGTTGCTGGTACTCCATTTATCCACACTAGAATGTGTCTACGGAAGGTTTTAAAGTATAAACAGAACTCATATTACCTTCTCACATGGTCCTCAACGAGTCTGTGAATAAAAATCTTGACATAGCTGTGCTATCAAGTGACAATACCTGCTCACACACAGGCAGTAATATATGTGTTGTTTCATGCTGTCTACTGGACAGAAGTTATAAGATGCCATCAATCACAGATGCATCTGATTTTAAACCTGTTAAACTGTGAAAAAGATCAAAACATGCAACTTATAATGAATGAAATGTAGGACTTGACCTCTTGTGGAGTATTCCTACTATCAAGCAATATGGCCTTCAAGTATTGACTTCTCAGATATTTAATGTTGAATGCTGTATTAGTTTCTATACCTCATTTCAATACAAAAGTTGACTACCATGAGTTTTTACTGACACTCAGTGTGCACTGTATACATTATCATTTTTATTTCTGCCTTATATACATATTTTTCATCATTACTAAGAAAAAATATAAAATGTGATTATAGAGGTGTAAAAAGTAGTAATTGGTTTAACTGGCTTAAACAAAATTTGACTGTATAGTATAATATAGAAACCACAGATGAAAGACAGACACGGGTGTTGTAGGGGGCCAGGACAACGATTTTTCCTTGTGTATTGGGCAGTGCAGCGAATTATATATGATCATTGTGAAGCTTAGATATTTCTGTTCAGTAGAGAGCCCCCTTTCTTTAATTTGCAGAAAGGTAAATAATTTTGCCTTGCTGTGGTAAAGAAGACCACAGCCTAATAGAAATGCGATTTGAACTATATAGGTAATTTAAATTTTTCTAGTATTCAATTTAAAAAAAGGGAAACAGAAGCACATTGATTTTTAACACTTTACCAAATATATTATTTCAACCTGTAATCAATATAAAATATTAATAAAACATGTTATGTGTTTTCAGTAGGAAGCCTTATCACTTCATTGTGTGTTTGGGACTCAGAGCACATCTCAATTTGGACTAGTGGCCAAGTGTTACGAAGCTCCCAAGTTTAAAAGGAAACACCTATAGTTCTAGGGACATGACTTAGTTTATACTATGTCTTGTTAAATAATATTGGTCTTAAGAAAATAAATTAGAATTCTGTAAACAGGAATCAGGAGAAAAATATGAAAGACTAAGCAGACTTTAATTTCAAAATTATCATTCTACAGAAAATCAGACACATAATTCTTCGTGCTAAAGGTATTGAGAACTTATGTGCCAAGCACAGTTCTAAAGTTTATTTCAATGTTCAAAGATTAGGAAACAGAGGTACAGAGAATCATTTAGAAAGAATGTAGCAGGTCTGGTATTCAACAAAAGGTCCATGTTTTTAGAAGTGATTTTTGAAACCGTTGTATCATATCACCTTTTATCAGGTACATAAGTCTAAATAGAATGGGAACTATAACATACACATATTTTATTAGGATACTAGGATTTATTATTATAAATTTTAGTATATAATTTATACTAAAATGGCAAAGTGCCAGCCATCCTTCAGTGGCTATATTCATCTAACATTCCCTTTTTAGCTAGAGACAAGTTTGCCTGAAATGAAGACAACATTTCCCATCATTCTTGACCCAAGTTGAGGCATGGGCCTAACTTTTGGCTAGCATGATGTAAGTGTAAATTAAAAAAAATAATAATCTTTATGGTTGTACACTTAAAGGAAAATATGACCCAATCAAATATGATTCTTCCTCTTTTCCTTTCCCCTTTCCAATGAGTAGGCAGCATAATGTGGTGAGTCATGTTACATCCAAAGTCAGGTCACTGCCCCAGGGATGGTTTACAACAAAACACAAGGTACCTGAATCAAAGGCAGATTCATGCCAGAGTGTCTACGTTTTCCTGGATTTACAATAGAGATAAATGAATGTCTATTTTCCTTAAACTCCTGTTACTCTGAATCTTTGTTAAAAAACAGCACACACAATGTCCTAATTCTCTTTATCTGTTACCACCAATTTCTTTCCTGCCTATCCTTTGCCTTTTGTTTAGGTGTTGGCAAAAATGTCTGCTTGTTAGTTTTGGCAGAGGGTAACCGGGTGGCAAAGCAGTGGCTAAGAGGGAATAGTGAAAGCCAAATTGCAATTAGAGGCCAAATTGCTAGAAACTGTATCTTGTTGGGAACATACACAAAAAGGAGCTCCTGGTGACCTTTAATGGATCTGGGGCTCATTACCATCGAATTAACATAGCAGGAATGACATTTTTATGAAGGATTCTGGGAAAGTATAGAAAAGAAACTTATGTAACCTAACCTGTTATGTAAACTGTTACATAATCTGTTATATAAACCCAACCTTCCAATCACCTCCAAGTGGGAAACTGAAACCAATCTTGCCAGGAGAAGGGTGGGACAAACTAGTCAGCATATAAAAGAGTCTCATGGAGAAAGACCCATCTCTCCCAGGGGGACTCGTTTTTTGCTTTTCAATAAATGTGTGTGGGATCGCTTTGTATCTGTGATCACTTTGTTATTGCCTCTACTCAGGGTCAGTCCTCACTGGGAACGGGAGTCCAGGAGACATCCAGTTACACCTAAAGTGCTGGTTAAAAGAGAGCAGAGCAGGTGGCATTGTATATCTCTATGACTCTTTCAAGAACTGCATACACAGTATCTCTTACCTGCCTATGAAGTACATTGTGCATATATTACGTGCACACACACACACACACACAAAGTGCAGAAACATGACAAACTGTTCTACACAAAGCGTACCTCTAATACAACAAGTGTAGATGATAGTATTTTCAGAAATTTTGTAATCTAGTGAACAAGTATTGTTGGAAAATATTTCCTGACTTGCTTTATTTCAGTTGACTGGGATGGACACAACTAAAGTCTTAGTTTCCAGAAGTCTGTGGATGAAAAAAATGTAGTAAGTCCTCTTAACATTTAAAGTGTATGGGTTTTTCATGCCACTAAGGAGCATTAGAAATACTGGTTACGCTGGTGTTCCAGCTCATAGGTTTTTCTCACTCCTTCCTGACAAAATTGTGGAAGTGGGAAAGAATTTCATCATATTCTTCTTTAACTGTTTCCATTTTTTACCTTAGACAAACTGTGTACATAGGGTGTAACGGTACTCAGTTTGAAATAACTTGACACTGCATATATTAAGCTAAAAGGAAAGCAAAGCAAGTACACTGAAACTCATTTAGTATGCAATATTTATCTGTAAGAGAGAGAAACAATTCAATTCAGGCTGATTCATCCTCCATTTTCTGTGCACAGAATCCCGCAGGAGGTCATCTGCTATCATTTTAGACCTTTTTGGTATGCTTGAATGTGTCAGTCAGTGATTGAGTAAAACCTGAGATCGTGGCAGTCAGGGCACCGTAACTTCCCCATGTAACTCACATGTAAAGCTTAGTCCCCCCCCTTATCCACTTTGATGGTGTAAAATCAGAGTACTTCTTTTTGAAAAAAAAAAAATGCATGTTTTCACTGTACCAGTCAACCTAGGAGGTCTTTCCATGCAGTGTACTGTTTCTAACTCAAGATGAATATGATTTTTATTTATTTATCTGATTTGGTTAATTCTTTTGTCACAACTGTTTGATAGTATATGACATGTTTTTAATTTTCTATTTTTCTGAAAATAGAAAATTGTGTTGTTTGCTTTCTAAATGTAAATATACATATTTTCTTCATATGTTTTTCCAAATGTTATTTCTTAAAGCTATATTTATTACAGATTTGTATATTAGGAGGAGTAGTATTCAGAAAAATAAATATGCAGTTTAAATATATTTAATAAAATATACTTCCTTTACTATTATTTCTTCAGTAAGTTACTATAAATTCTCACTAGTATTACACTGCCATTATTTATAGAGATCTGCTATCATAAAAAAGATAGCAATCAAAGTTTAGGTATGCTCTTATGCATTCATTTAATAATATTCACATATGTGCATATATTTGTATACATACATACATATGAAGGCAAAGAGCAAATAGCTTATTTTTTAAGTGTACATGCTAGAATTTCTACATCCAATGGCAATTGTTGAAAGTAGTAATTTTGGAAGGTCATTACTTAATTTATAACATTATTATTGCTTGAAAACTCTGTAGAACTTTTCCTGTGAATCTTCTGAAATATTTTTAAACCTTATGAAAAGACCACCTGCATTGCTTAATAACCAAACATTATTTGAAAACCAAAAGAAACTTTATTCCAGTTTTATTGCTGCCTGCATTCCCATTCATTTTTTTTTAGCTGTTTTAAAGGATATCAAATCCACACAAAATAAAGTATGGGCAACAAAAATATTTCATGTCTTATTTCAGTTTGCCACTTTTCATTGCTACCAATTTCTCTTTTCCATGTTCTACATTCTCTCTAGTCATTTGGGATTGAAGTATAGGTAATATATATATTCCCTCCCCTTTTTAAAAAAATTCTCCTGAGACCAATTTTGCAATCTTCAAATTCTATAGGACCTGATCACTTTCCTTGTTTCCACAAGAGCCATCATCAATTCTTTTCAGGCTTTCATCACTTCTTCTTTGTAACTGTTTTTATTCTTGCCCCCATCTCTAGCCTCAGCCTGCCCCCAATTCTTTAATTTTTCTCATTGTATTTTGAGGCCTGGAGAATGCATATCTTGCATTATGTATAAGTGTAGGTAATTCAGGTTGAAACTTAATGCCACAGCATGACCGTGTTTTAGGTTAGATAGAATCTAAAAGCTCAGGGGGAGCAAATGTCAGCCAATGAATAGTAGCAGGTTGGTTATTTTCCCTGGGGTATTATCAAACACTTACTGCAACTGTACAACAAAATCCCCTGATAGATAAGTGGAGGATGTATTCCAAAATAAAGAGAAAGACTATGATTATCTGTCTTGATACACACAGACTTTTGAAAAATGCGCTCTATGCCAGGGTGGGCAACCAAGGGTGTCCAACCCACAGCAACTGGGAAGCAAAAGGCCAAGGATAGCTATGAATGTGGCCCAATGCAAAATCATAAACTTACTTACAACATTATAAGATTTTTTTGCTGGAACTCTATTGTGCAGTTCTCCAGCATAAACTTTGTACATGGAATCATCGTGTTGGAATGTCATGTAAAATAAAAATACATATGCTCTCACTATTTGTCTGCATTGTGGCTTCAGTTTCACAGTGCAGTGTGGCTTTAAGTGTGTCTAAACAGTCAAATTGACACCAACACAGCTTACGGTTGCTCGTGGTGACTTGGTGAGGCAGCATTTCTATAGGGCATTTCAACTTACATTGCAATGTTAAGTGATTAATGCTACAATATTATTAGAAGTCATGTTAGCATTCTTATTTGATTATTAAGGGTCCTTACACATCTCAGCATTGCCTCCCACGTTGCCTACCACACTTCACAATTTGCCCTATACCACGCCCTGCATTAGGAGCTGAAATGGAAGGTCCCAAAATTTGCTGTCTATTTTCAGGTCAATTAATTTTTGAACTAAAATTATTTACAGTCATTTATTATTATTATTATTATTATTTGAAATAGAGTCTCACCTTGTTGCCCACACTACACTGTCATGGTGTCAGCCTGAATCACAGCAACCTCAGACTTGGGTTCAAGGAATCCTGCTGCCTCAGCCTCCCAAGTAGCTGGGATTACAGGAACTTGCCATATCTCCATGCTGATATTTCTGTTATTAGTAGAGATCTGGTGTAGCTCTTCCTCAGGTTGGTTTTGAACTCTTGAGCTCAAGTAATCCTTCCACCTTGGTCTCTCAGAGGCACTACAGGCATGAGCCTCCAGATAAACATCCGGAGTCTAATATTATTTTTGAATCCCATAGCTTCTACGATGTCTCAAAAGAAAACAGACTCCCAAAAAGAAAAATTATAAATGAAGGAAGATTGTCTGATGAAAACTTAGACAGGTGAGAACTTTTTTTTGTGGAGGCAAATAGTAAGGCACTCTGCTTACTTGGTAGGGAATTTGTGTAAGTTTTCTAAGACTATAATTTAAAACATCATTATATGCAAAAACATGCAGCCAAATCTGATATCTGTGGATGAAATAGTGGAACTGAAAAAAAAGTCTTCTCAATAAAAAATATTTGAAAGAGGTACAACTCACATGGACTTCATTATAAAAGTACTTATGTGGTAACATATTTAACAGCAAAAATATCAAAACCATTTACTGATGGTAAGTTTATAAAGTAATGTATGGACAGCATGGCAGTTATAACTTGTCCTGAAAAAAAGGGGGATATTTTAAGATCAGCTTACTTCACCAGACTCTAGCCAGGAAAACTGAACAAATGAGAAGATCTAACAAAAGAAGTTTGTAGAGTAAAGCTGCTAATTTTAAATTTTATGTTTTGGCAATGGATAATAGCACTGATGCTAGAAATAGAGCTCACCTTGTCATTTTTATTAAAGGCAATGAATCCATTCATCAATTACTCAAGGACATTATATAATGTTCCTGAGTAAATGGCTGCTAGTGCAATTAAAAGACAAAAGTAAATCCAGAGATCTATACAAAGCAGTAAAAGATACGTTAAAGTGATTTTTCTTTGTCCATTGTCAACATATCTGGTACAGTTCCTAATGGTGTCCTGGTGAAGGTAGGTTAAAGATGGACTTGTAAAATTAATAGAAGACAATGTAATTGCTATCCCAAATTCATGGTTGATGAAGTTCCATTGCAGAGTACATCAAGAAAGTTTTGTGCAAAAACTTTAACAATGGATAAATTTGAGAATGGATAACTTCGTGCAAATCATTACCGACACTGAATTTCATACTGGCCAAGAGGTTGAATCATCACCAGTTTCAGGAATTCCTTGAAAGTACTGATGCTGAATGTGATGATATCATTTACTTTTCAGAAGTAAAATGGCTAAGTTGAGGCAAAATGTGGAAGAGATTTTATGATTTGGATCATGTTAATCAAATTGTTCATGGTATCAAAATCCAAATTTGCGCAGGATCTTGATGATGAAAACTGGTCTCCAGATTGAGCATTTTTAGTGGATTTAACTGCTCATTTAAGAGTAAAAATTGATCTAATTTACCAATACAATGTTTCAAACCATAGCAGCATTTCACATAAAACTGAAATTATGGCAAACTCAAATTAAGGCAAACAATTTTATGCATTTCAACACAATGGTTGAACACAGTCCTGTGAATGGTATGAAATATGCAGCCTTGCTTTTCAATTTGGTTCAAGAATTTTAAAACAGATTTTAAGATTTCAGGTAAAATAATCAATATATTAATACATTTGTGGCTCCATTTTCAATTGACTGCCAATTTTCAAATGGCATACATAAAGCTGCAATCTGATGTTCAACTTAGAGAACAAATTGATCATGTCTCTTTTCTAGACTTTATAGGTCCTCCTATCTGCCAGAGACAAATATCCCTTGATTCATAATTATGCCTTATGCATTTCATAGCTTTTTGGCAGCATCTCCATTTATATTCAAGAATGCAGCTCATTAAAATAAACTTAGAACCAAAATATCTGATGAACACCTTGAGAACTTACTAAGAATTACAAGCACTTCCATTAAACAGGTATTCATGCATTAGTTTCTCAAATACCATGTTAAAAAGTCCACTAGATTTAATTTTGTTTTACTTTTATAATAAAAATATCAAGAAGCCCAAAGACTCACTATTACATACATATGTACATTTACTGTATTAGTAATCACAAACTTGGGACATGCTTGACAATTTTAAAAGCATGGGCTGTTGGATAATTCAAATTATTAGTGTGAACAATTTTCCTTATCTGTGGTGGCTGATATCACAACAATTATGCATGGACCTTTTTCTTTTTTCTCATCAGTGTTCTTTAGTATTTGTGTAGTGTTTGCCCAAGACAAGTGTTCTTCTGAAGTGGCCCTGCAAAGCCAAAGATTGGACATTCCTGCTCTAAAAAATATTCTAACACAGATTTTTCTGAAGACATCATGTTTAAATTATGATTCTAAAATTGTTAATGCTAAAAATTCAATTATTGAAACTGAATTCACTCTTACTGTTGACAATAATCATAGAAATTAATAAATGCTACTTCCATTTTCACTCATTGTTTTTCAAATCTTGGCTTGTTTGTTTGCTTTTTGTCCTAGGAGAATGGTCATTTGATTGTTATCACTATACAGGATTATCCAAAATCTTGCTTAAAGGAAACCAGTGTTATTTTAGCTTTTGTTTGTTTGTTTGCATTTCCAGGAAACTTATATCTCTTTAAAAACTATTAAGAAGACAAATTCAAAGTCATGTCTATCTATATAGTTAATTACCTTTATTCTCTTGTTTCTAAGTCATTGGAGTGGCATGAACATAATACCTATTAACCATGATCCCATATTTAAACTCAATATTTCAAACATTTATTTTAAAAGAGAGTTAAGAGCTCACAGATCAGATAAAACATTCTATAATTGCTTCCACCTAATGAGACAGAATTGAAATAAATAAAATACAAATTGATAGAAATATAAGGAGAAATAGACCAATGGAAGTGTGCAGTTGTAAATTATAATATTGCACTATCAGTACCGTTATCAGTAAAAGAGCATACCAAAAATACCAAAAAAAGGAAATTTTAAACAATAAAACTTACACAAATTTGCACAATAGAAATTTCTCTCTGTACCTCATTATGTTATCCCAGTACATACAGGTAGAATAAATATTTATGTAAGCACACTTTGAATATTTATAAAATTTTGCCACATATTGTATGTATAAAATTTCTCAATATAATTTAAATAACTCAAATTTTGTTACCAAATGCAATAAAATAAGAAAGTTATACCTAAAACTAAAGTAAATATATAAAATGAGTAATTCCACTTCTACATGACTTAGGTGTCAGGGAAAATTCTTCAAAACTGAAAATAAACATTGTTTTGAACTAAAAAATAATGAAGATATTATAAAAAAAAACTTATAGAGTCAGAACTACTCATATGGAGAAGGAAAAAACTGATAATTAATAGATCAGCATCTACTTCAACATATGAGAAAAGAACATCAGCGAAAATTAAATTTTAGGTGAGGAAATGGTAAACATGAAAGTAGACGTTAACTAAAATTTAAGTACGCAAAAATGATTGTTCCAAATGCATATGAAAGCAGAGTTTGTTGTACAAACATATAATAAAATATCTTGAATAATATAAAAAACTTTATGTTCATAAATTGAAAAATGTACATGAAATGAATACATTTATTGAAAAATATAATGTTCAAACTAAATGAAAGATTTCTTCCCTCTCTATGTTTTGGAATAGGTTCTTCAATATAGATATGGGATCCTCTTTGAAGATTTGGTAGAATTCTGTTCTAAAACCATCTTGTCCTGTACTTTTCTTTTTTAGAAGTTTTACTATTGCTGTTGCAATTTTGGTGCTTAGTATTGGTCTATTCAAAACTTCTAGTTCTTTCTGGTTGAGTTTAGGGAAGTGGTATAATTCAAAGTATTATTCCATGTCCTCCATGTTTTCAAATTTCTGGATATAGAGTTTTATGTAGTAATCGATGATCTTTTGTATCTCTGTAGTATCTGTTGTTATTTCCTTTTCATATCAGATTGGACTTATTGGTGATCTTACTTTTCTGTTTCTAGTTAATCAAGTCAAGGGTGTATCTTATCCAATACATTCTATGAAACAATGTCATCCTGAATACCAAAAACAGGAAGGGACCCAGTAAAAAAGAAAAATATAGACCAAAATCATTAATGAATATTGCAGGAAATATATTCACTAAAATCCTAGCAAATAGAATATAGCTACACGTCAAAATGCATACATTGTAATTAGGTAGGCTTTATCCAAGAGATACAAGGTTGGTTCAACATACATAAATTCATAAATGCAATTCACTATACAGATAAAAGAAAAAACAAAGATGATATGTTGCTCTCAGTAGACACAGAAAAAAGCATTTGACAAAAATTGGCATCCTTTTCTGACAAGAACATTTAATAAAATAGGCATTGCGGGACATGTTGTAAACTGATAGATGCCATCTGTAACAAACCCACAGCCAATATCATATTAAATCCAGCAAAAATGAAAGCATTTCCACTTAGAGCTAGAACCAAACCGGGCTATCTAGTTTCAACATGGCTATTCAACACTGTGCTGGAAGTTCTAGTCAATCATATCAGGAAAAGAATATTAATGGTATCCAAATGAGAACAAAGGAGTTCAAAGTCTTGCTCTTTGCTGATAATATGATCTTATTTTTAGAAAACCCCAGAGACTCAACCCCAAGGTTTCTGGAGATGTTCAGGGAATAAAGTATTAGCATAAAAAATCAATGTCTACACATCAATAACAGCCAGTCTGAGAATCAAATCAAAGACACAAGTTTATTCACTACAAATTCAAAGAAAATGAAATACCTGGGAATATACTTATAAAGAATGTGAAGGATCTCTACAGAGAGAACTATGTAACACCACGAACAGAAATAGCAGAAGGTATTAAAAAATCGAAGAACATATCATGTTCATGGCTAGGAAGATTCAGCATTTTAAAATGCACATATTACCTAAAGTGATCTACAGATTTAATGCAGTCCTCATCAAAGCACCAACATCATACTTAGAAAAACTTCAAAAAATAATTCTGCATTTCATATAGAACCCCCCCCCCCCATACACACACACAAACAAAACACGCAGCCCATGCAATTCTAAGAAATAAAAACAAATCTGGAGGTATCACATTACCAGACTTCAGGTTATACTACAAGCTGACAGTTATCAAAACAGCATGGTACTAGTTCCAAAATAGAGATATGGATCTATGGCATAGAATAGAGAACCTAGAGATGAATCAAGTTGCATATCTTCATCTGATGTTCAATAAACCAAACAAAAACATACACTGGGGAAAAGAATCTCTATACGATAAATGTTACTGGGAGAAATGGTTATCCATTTGTAGAAGACTGAAATGGGACATGCACCTCTCACCACATCCAAAAATTGACTCTTGCTAGATAAAATATTTAAATTTACAACACTACTGATAAGAATTCTGGAGGAAAGTATGAAAAAAACTCTTGACAAAATTGGCCTGGGAAAGATTTTATTAAAAAAAAACCCTTGACAATTGCACCAACACCAAAAACAAATAAATAGGAAATTGTCAAACTAAGAAGCTTCTGCACAGCTAAAGACAAAACTATCAAAGCAAACAGACAGCCTTCAGAATGGTAGAAGAATCCCTACATGATAAATGGTACTGGGAGAAATGGTGGATATTTGGAACAACAAATAAGATATTCATATACTGTGGTAGACTGTTAATTCACAGAAACATTTTGAAAATCAATTTATTATCTAATAAAGTTAAAGATGTAGCATCCCTATGACCTAGCATTCCTGGTCCCTGGAATATACCCTGAGGAACACAATTGCACACACATTATGAAACACATAAAGCGTTATCATAGCAGAATTATTTTTAATACTTCCATATTGGAAATACCCTAAACTTTCAGTAACAGTAAAATGACAGAAAATTAACATATTGATTTTATTCATTAATTTTACTCAAATAATTGTATAATTCATATAATGAAGTAAAATATAATTAAAAGCAGTAAAATGTAGCTCATCAGAATCACAAATATTTTACACATTTGTGAAATGTGAAATACTCAAATACAGAATTTAAAATACAAAATTTAAATGCAAAGTTTTATTTGGTAAATAAAAAAACTCATAAACAAATATATAATATAATTCTGTTAATATAAAATTTAAATTAAGTGATTATAAGCTATATTTTTGAAATTATAATTATTACATTATTTCATAATTATAAAGATATTTACAGAGTTAGGAAAATCAAATATTTAAACAAGAAAATAAAAAAGAAAAAAGAAAATCATTTTTAAAGTCTTTATAGAAAGAAAAAAACACAGTATTTTGTGGGTTTTTAAAAGGAAAGATCTTTCCTCTTTCTCCCCACCTATCACCTTACCAAACTTGAGTTATTAATGTCACAGACCTATTAGGAATTAAAATTTTATCTGCTTAAAACTACAAAGAAAATTTAAAAAATTCTATTTAGTGATATCTAAGATGGGTTTGGGTTGATTTTAATAGAATAAGTTGCCTTAAAAATATTTTTGAATCTCAAATGCATAAGAATAAAAATATACCAAATATTGAATTTCTACAGCATTTGAAAAATATCTCTTTTTATTTAAGAACACAACTGAGTCTACTCCTAAGAGAAAAATCCTTTTTACAGCCGTAATAGTATTTTCTTAAAACAATTTTCGTTGTTTCGGTCTTTGCCAACCTGACAAGATTTCAGGCATACAAATTGCAGTCTGCTTAGTTTAGCCAAATCAACTTGAAAAGTTTTGCCCATAAAAAATCTCTCACTTCTCTAGCTCTCAAACGGATTTAAATGAAGAAAATCTGGTACTTAATGTTCTCCTGGTTGGGTTGCTAGGCGACCACTCCACCCTGCCGCACACACTGTGGGTTAGGTGTAAAATTAACCATTGCAACACTTCAAGGAATACAAGTGAACATACAGTGCAAACAAATGTGGTAAAATGCAGAGGATGCTAAAATCATTTGGTGTTTCTTTTCTCAGGCTGAAAGAAGTAAATTCCCTTAGGATATCAACTGTTTTCTTTCCCATAAATTTGATTTGTAAAACAATATGTGGGAATAAATCCATAATTGATCACAGGTTTGCCTGACTTTTTAAAAAAAGATTTACTAATTTAAAAGAATTCGACTTAAGATAGCCTTTTGAAGATAGCAATAAGCACGTTAAGTAAGTAGTTTAATCCCAAAAATTGTTATTAAAAGAAAAATTGTTTGGAAACAAAGCATAGATGTTCAGATCTTGTTAAGATTGCCAACTAAAATATTTTCAGAGAAAACATAAAATATCCTATGGAATGTTATTTCTTAAAATTATATTTGTATAGTTTTTATTCTGTAGTTGGAATGCTGAGTTTCATGACTATTACTAATGAGAGGTGTGATTTCTAAGCTGTAATAAAGAGAATTTATCTTCAAATGCTTTGCTTCTATTCTTAATCAAATCTTTATTTGATTGGTGTTCTATTCTGGATCATTTATACTTTTTATTTTCAAATTTGGCCTGTCCAGAAATTCCCATCAAAGTTTTTCCCATAAAACAAATTGAAGCATGTTTTTACCTATTTGTAACATGCACGCAAAATAATGCACTGCGTATGGGGCAAAAACATGTAAGCCTGATTTAGCATACTGTTGGAATATAAGTATTTTTTCTTCTAAAAGTTTCTTCTTAGTTGTATTATTTGTAAGAAAAAAAAAATTAAAGAGATATAATCTCTATTCTCTATTCCTACTATGCATAAAACTAATCATATTTTAAGACTAGTTATGTTTTTATGTTATAAATCCTACACTTTAGTTTGTATTTGCCTTAAGTCATAGTGAAAAATTTGATTTTCCCCCTTAATCACTAATTAAGTAGATATAGTGATACCTTAAGTAGTTATAGTTAATACCTTGTTGAGATGTGTTATTGAAATGCATTGTGTTTAACATGAGAATAGTTGTGTTACTCATAATTTTTTTTAATTTAGTCTTAATATTTCATGATAAATTACAATGAACTCATTTTTATGAAGAAAAACATTTTAGACAGAAAGGTTTTCCAAAATTGCTTGGTTTGGTTTTTCATTAATTGAACATTATCTTTCCCTCACAAAAAGAAAACTATTTTTTTTTCACCAAGCTGATTTCATTCGAAGAATCATTACTGTAAAATATTGTGATCCCAAGTTTCTGTTGACTAATTCTATTGCTAACAAAACTGAAAGTAAACATTTTCTTTTACCAGGCGTCAAAAATTTCAGAATAAGTAGGTAGTACTGGAATAGAGAATAAGATTGAGTAAGGTGGGCTCAAGGGCTGAGACTCTAGTGAAAAGTATCAGTGGACAGTTCCGATCTTGAATACACAAATATGACTAATTTGAGCGCCCATGGCAATATTTCTGCGCATGACACTCTGGAGTGTCTGTGTGCTCATGGTGTGAGAAATAAATTCTTGAAACTGTAAATAAATGCATTTCCCATATATACTACGTCCTCCTTCTCATAGATTGATCAGTTCAATAAAAAGACATAACACGGATCACAGAATTTCCCAAGAAGGAATTCAGTGCCTAGAAGTTGTCTTTAAATCCTCTTATTGTGGTTGACCTCTTGGTCCCTTGTTCTGCTGAATGTGCCCAAGGCCGTTCTTCCTGTCAGTGCCTGAAAAGCAGCATTGATTCTCTCCCAACTGTTCAGTCCAGCCAGCCCAGCAGACTAAGAGTGGCGCATTTAATGGCAAGAGTGGGAGCAGAAGTAAAAATCAGAGGCCTGGGGAGGCATATCAGATTCAGAAACCAAGTTATTGCCCCCATTAAAGAACACATGCATAGAAATAGAGAGAAATTTATTGAAGAATATAAAGATGGATATAAAAAGTGGAGCTGCCAATGACAAAAAAATAAACGAAAGAAAGAAGTGTTCCTTGAATAAACAAGTAACATTTGGGTATGGGAGGGAGGTGGAGGGGACAGAAAGTGAGATGACAGACGGAGCTAGCTTACAAAAGTGCAAGATTCTACTAAAAGAACTGCAACTTAGCATTCAACAAAGGGTTAGAAGGTTCCCTAGCACAGACTGGAATACTTTTTTCCTGTAGTAGAAAATGAAGTATTAAAAGGCTTTATTTTTGCACTGGAGCAGATAATTAGGCAATTAAAACTATTACAATTTGATAGAATATTAGAACTATAAAGCATGCCTGCCAAGTTTTAACTTTTCACGCTAAGACTTGGCCTTTGAAAGGTAACTCTTGCTTTTAAAAATTATTAGTACCTTGCTAGAGAATAAGTTTGCTTTCCATTATTCGGAAGCAGAAATAGAAAAAGTAGAAAGAGGGTGCAATGTCACAGAAAAATAATAAATTTATAAAGAATTCATAGACAGAAAGTCAAGAGACAAGAAGAAAAAGATTTATGGATTAAAAATAATAGCACTCACTATTAAAAATAGTATTACTTATAAAAAATTAAGAATAAGTTTTTCTTGAAGGAAAGACTAAATATAAAAAGGATTTTGTAGAGAGAACATTTTCAAAGGCACAAGCTTTTCCATAGTAAACGTTTTAAGTTGTTACACATTTTTATTATTTTAAATGTTATGAATGCATTCTATACAATAAGCTAAGGCAGAAAAATAATTTTAGCAGCAAGAAAATAGACACTAAATTTAAGATTGATATAAACATTTAAAAAAATAAAGTTTTTAAATATTTTTCAGTAGTGTGTAATTGAAGATTATTAAGAATATTTTACTAAAAAGGAATAGAGTAAATAGGATTTGACTTCTTGAAGTAGGAAAAAGAAGAGAAAATATGGTTATTCTAGGCAAATTAAATCTCTTGTTATTTGGTCTCAAAAATTCATTATCTGTATATGTCATTTTATGATTATTATAGCAACCTTGGGCCTGGCTTGTACTATAAAAATAAATTTAAATATTTAAGCCAACAATTGTCCCCAAATCTAGTAACTTTTTGATTGCTCTATTAAATCGCTAATTTAAGTCACACTTAAAATGTGAATGAGATCTGATTTTGTATTTTGCATCTGAGACAAGAATTAGATCTTATATTAGCACTTATATTGTAGTGTTTAAAATTTCCAGCAGTATATCGGCATATGTGAATAAAATGTGCTTAAGGTCTGTTTTGTCATTTTTAGGATAACATTGAGGCTGTAGAGTATTTGTCAAGAGGAACCACAAGGTTCAAGTATAAAATAAACTTAATTATTTACTAATCTGAAGAAAATTATTTCAAAGAAGTATATCATCATATTTAAATAGTCAGTGTTCAAGATTTTCAGTCAAGGTGACAGATTAATTATGTTCTGGAATATACTATTTTCTGTTGCAGAGGAGTATTTTTTGAATTTTTACCAGACAGCCATGCTCAAAAATAAGTTCTTAAAATGATCAGAAACAATATAGGTATTGAGAATTATGAGCAGGTGTTAAATTCATCAGGCCCAGCGAGTGACAAGGAGCAAAAATGAACCTAAAAAAACAAGATTTAAAAGTCACAGAACTCAGAGTTGAAAGTGTTCTTAATAAAACCTGAAGTCAATCAGAAATTGTTTGGCCTATAAATAAGGACCAGAGAGTGTCTTTTAGCTTGGGCCCTCACCTAAAGATAGTTCCCCACCTAGACTGAAATGTGGGAGAATCAACCACCAAAATACTAAAAAGCCACAACTCACTAGGTATCATTTTAAGCAAAAGGAAAATGAAAATTATTTTAAAGGCAAATAGCACCTGAATTCACAATGATATTTTAACTTCTAGTATATTTAATAAATGTCAGCCACTGGTTTTGAATTTGCCAGAAAAGGTAACCGTGGAAGTGCACAACGGAGACAGAGTTGAAGATGATTACTGCTGAGGTTGAGCTCACACACTAAAACTATAAAATATATATGGGAAATATTACTACATAGAAGGCTGCCCACAGATTCTTGCCAAGAAAATTCACAGCAGAGTTCCTAGAGAGAGGATAGCAGGATAAAAAGGACTGTAAAAATCTGTATTAGAAATTGTGGTTTTCAATCCTTATTAAAACCGTTGGCAGAGTGTTTGAAAACTAGAGGTGTCCAGGCGCATGTTCAGAGATTTCAGTAGACTCTAAGCTTCTAAGCTGATTCTAAAATGCTGCAGATGGTTTTTAATATTCAAAGTGCTTTGGGACAAAATAGCTTCTATGAAACAAGCATAAAACATTTTGAAAATCTGAAAATAAAAAATTGGAGTTATTTTAATTAAAAAAATTATTATAGTTTTAAAGAGCAAAAAAGATGAGAGATTCTGTACAATATTACAATATTGTTCTTTGGGTTTGCTATAGTTTACTGTGAGATATAAATGGCTATAAATTTTAATTTTAAACTATCTTACAACCATTGAAAAGCCTGTTGTTGAAATTAATTTAGAATATTTTTGTGTTTCCCTCTGTAAAATTCAAAACTTATTCTTCAGGTATGCCTATGTGACTATGAGCTCAGTTCCTGCCACTAGAGATTGCTCTATGTTTACTGCGGGAATCCTCTATAAACCTCCAGTTTGCCTTAGTCTCTTTTGGGCTGCTATAACAAAGAACCACCAGCAGGGTGACTTATATACCACAGAAATTTATTTCCTAGACTTCTAAAGGCTATGGAAGTCCAAGATCAAAGTTTCAGGAAATTGAAAGAACACTGAGTTTGCTCTTCCAGGTTCATGGATTGGGACATCTTATGCTCTAAGGGGGGAAGAGTCACTCTATTTTCTGGGACCTCTTGCAAAAGACATGAATCATTAATAAGGGCTCCACTCTTACAATATAATCATTTCCCAAATGTTGTACTTCCTAATATCATCACATTGATGATTCATTTTAACTTAAATTTTTGGAGGGTGCAAGCATTCAGACCATAGCACAATTAAATGTCTCACTTAATTTGACAAATACATATTGCAATTTTTGTTGTAAGTGATGTTCCTTGTTTTGTAAGCATATAAAACATGTTCCATAATCTGGTACATATTTTATCTATAATCTAAAATTTTTCTTTTTTTATTTTTGCAACTGTTATTATTCCCATCGTCTGATCTTTGCTTCTTCTAAGTACAAGATGATTGATTGTGGTATTTTTTTAAAAATTTCTTTTAAACATCTTATCTGTCATCCTTATTGTTTTTGATACTAAAAATTAACTGCTACTTGACATTTGATGGAATGTCTTTGGAACTATTATTTTAGAAATTGAAAAAAATCTTAATTTCTGAAAAATAGCTATTTATAAATAAAATGAGCTTTTAAAATTGAATTTCTGAGTAACTTATATAGATAAACATGATAATATTTTGAGATCATATAGAATGTAAGAATTAAACAATATTGCTATTTCAATTTCTCTGCTTTATTTAAAATGTTACATTCTTCAGTGTTTTAAGTGCAATTTAAAAAAATATTATTTTTAGAAAAAATGATGTTTGAAGCTATAATATTTCTGTTTTATATTTAAAATAATTAAATATTTAGTTTTGTAGCCCATAATGGGTTTTGTCAGTCATCAAAGTCATGAACGAATGTTAATAGCAAATAAAGAAAATGAAAAAAAATAAAAATAAAAAAGAGCAGAAAGCAGGAAAAAGAAAGGAAGGAAAAAACATTAACATATAGATGTATTTTAGTATTCTCCAGCTAAATAATGTTGAAACAATTTCAAATGAAACCATGATGCCATTCATTTAATAGTGCCAAACATAATGTATTATATTTAGAAGTTATTACAAAGGTATCTATCATGAGCAGAAAAAGATTCAAACTTCTCACCCTTTTATGATGACCTTGGAAGAGTTTCAGATTGAACTCAAATAAGCTAGTCACAATATCCTGCAGGTAGGAGCTGAAGTCAAAATAACACTCATAATTACAGAGCAATTCTCTTAACTAGCTTGCCAGGGTTGTCAATGTCATCATTTGGTGCCAGTAAAACAATAGGAAATAGAAAGAAATAGAGAGGTATGATTATTAACTACAATGGTAGATAACACATCAGTTGATTTATATGTCAACTGATATTTTGACACATACATTTTGCATTTTTTAAACATGTATATGTAGTCATAAACAAAATCAAAATCAAAATATTTTTATTAGAAATTGAAGAACTTGAAGGTGTTAATGACTGTGTTTAATTAATAGCAACAGTTACAAATTAAGGAGACATTACTGAAAGAGCAATTGTTTTACTAAAAATTTAAAACAAACTCCTGGAACAAGCAGACTTGTCTTTTACCCAGCTGTATTGTAAAATATTAATACTTTCCTTATGTATTTCCAGATGAGATGAAGGCTTAGAAGCACTGAGACGAAAATTTCTGTGCAGAGAGTTAGTGAATTATATAGAGCAGAAGAGTGCATCGAAATGAAGTAGGGAGTGTTTACAAGGTGACAGACGTGAAACAGAAGGAAAGGCACATGGAGATATGATGAGGCTCTGCAACGTATGTCCAAAAAAGAATAAACATAAAAAAATAAAGTGATAACAGAAAGAAAATAATTGAAAAATAAAATTTGAGATTATTCTAGAGTGAAGACATTTATGAGTTGTTTGCATAAGAAGCCCCCTGACTATGGAACTTTAAAAATTAATCAATTTTTCTTTGGGGAAAATTGTGGGGAGCCTGCAGAACTGAGAGAAAATACTAGAATCATTTTCATTCTAAAGGCAAAATCAGATTATCTACTGAAGAAAAATACCAGGTCAGCAGAATATTCTTTTCTTGTAGTACCAGTGAAAAGAAATTTATGTAATCAGTTCCATTACTTCTACAGACATATTGGTAAAAGAACTATCAAAGGATGTGCTTCTGGAAGTAAAGAAAAAATGAATGTAGAAGGAAAAATAAGATGAAAAATTAATAAAAACAAATATTGGTGATGCTTAGTAATAAATTCATAATGTATTAATAACATTAAATAAGACAAAATACAAAGAAAGCAGAAAGAAAGATGTAATTCTTATGGTTGATAACTTTGTAGTATTATGTAGAAATGCTACTTGCCTTGTTCTACATAAAGAACAGGTCTTGATTAATACTAGCCAAGTGAGATTAGTGGTAACAGAAATAGTGATAATAGTGATAAAAGAAAGAAAATAATTAAAAAATATGATTTCAAGATATCAATATTTTTCAATATATCAATATTTTTAAGAAAAAAAATTGTAGATCTTTAAATGTTAACAATTAAAGGGAAGACCAGGAAGCAATCCATAATATGCAATCTTGAAAATTAAATTTCAGGAAAGAAAGAATTAATTAATTTTTAAATGTCGGAAAGATGTTAAAAGCAAATAAAATTATGTCCAAAGAAAATGACATAAAAGAATTCAAATTTATCATATGTAAACAAGCTTAACTAAACATTATGTAATTGAAATTCTTCCATCAGCTAACAGGGGTCCTCAAACTTTTTAAACAGGAGGCCAGTTCATTGTCCCTCAGACAGTTGGAGGGCCGGACTATAGTTTAAAAAAAAAAAAAAAAAAAAAAACAACTATGAACAAATTCCTATGCACACTGCACATATCTTATTTTGAAGTAAAAAAAAAACAAAATGGGAGCAAATACAATCACACCAGCTCATGTGGCCCACAGGCCATAGTTTGAGGACACCTGAAGCTAAAATGTATATAGATGCCCTTTTAAGAGAAATAGCTAAATTAAAGGACTCATTAAAGTTGCGTGTAAAGAGATAGAAAAATTCTATCATAACTAACTACTAAATACTTTCCAATACTAAATGCTATCCATAAATACTGGTCTGGCAAGTTACCTCAGACAGATGAGAATACATGATGATAGTATTTCCAATTTTTTTTTTTTTTAAAGCATGAATTATACAAAAATAAAAAATAACAGAAATGCTAATTGGAAACTGTTACATGACTCTAAAGCTCCACTGTCGACAAATTAGAAGAAAAAAAGAAGCAACTAGTGTTTGCCTGTGTCATTATCAAATTTGTCAAGATTATCAACAAGTATTTTAGTAAGTAATTACTTTACACAATTTTATTTGATATAGAAAATGCCACCTTATTTTATATAATAAATATATCATATTTTATTAATACTTTTGGATTAATACAGCTGGATGTTTTTGAATTTTATTTTAGAATACTATTGGTCTTATTACCAATACAATTCATGGTCTTTGTAAAGAATGGGAAAACATATTAAAAATATTACATTAAATCATCAGATTTAATTCCAACATGGAGAGATAGGCCTCGTTACTATTTTGATTTGTATTCTTTCAAACAGAATGATGGTGAGGAAGAGGAGGAGGATTACAATTCTCATTTACTCTGGTCTCACTGTATGTCTGAGATTGTGTTTTACAGTCATTATAGTAATTACTTACAAAATATCATTTCTCCCGTTATACAGATGAACAAAAAGGAAGTATAAGTGGCAGAACCAAGCACAAAAACAAGTAAGTCAGTCTTAATTTGGCAGAAGTTCCAGCTAGAACCTAAATGGAATTTAGGAACAACTTTGTGTTTCTTGCAAACAATTAGAGACATTTTGCAAAAACACTTGTTATATACCTACATGCATAATATACATACATGCATGCTATGTGTGTATATGCATAAACATGGAAAAAACTTGTGCAAAAGGAATTTGTGGTAATGGAGACAGTCATTAAAATCTTCTCTCAGCTCACAAAGACTTTCTCCTAGTATCAGGCAGTAATTCTGAAAACAACATGGATTCTGCTGCTTAGATACTTTTCCAAAGTGATTGGAACTCAGAGAAAGTTTGGATGTGATAGTAGGGGAGAAGAGTCCAGCTTATGAATAAAGAAGAGAAAATAGAAAAGCTGTTTCGCCAAAAACATTGTCATCTTTGCAGTACTCGTTTGGTTTTAAATGGCACTATTTACTTCATCAACTACCATGAAATAGGTATTTTGAGCTTCCATCAAACAAATAGCAAAAAATACATACACACTCCATATATACACAGAGACAAACGTATTTGTATAAGACACAACATTGAATAATATTGCTTGTATTGTAAATTACCATTGTAGGATTATTTTACCAATATGAAACAGGGGAATACAGTCTGAATACTGTATTAACCATGTGATAGAAACCATACAACATCAACTATCTCTGTGACTACTTACTAATTGCATAGTATATACTATCTATGAACTATATTAACATCTACATATTCTTATACTGTATATGAATACTATCTAATATAACATACTAATAGTTCAGATAGTTCTACAGTACAGTTTGTCTATATGTTATGGGTTGAATTGGGTCTCTCCCAACATTTCTGTATTGAAGTCCTAAATCCAAATACCTCAAGATGTGACCTTATATGGAAATAGGATCATTGCAGATGTAGTAGGTTAAGATCAGCTCATACTGGAGAATGATGGTTACCTAATACAATGTGAGTGGTGGCTTTATGGAAAAGAGAAATTTGGCCAGACATGCACACAAGGAAAATGCCATATGAAGATGAAAGCGGAGATTGAAAGATGCCTCCTCAACCATATAATGTCAGAGGCAGCCAGCGTACCATCAGAATCTAGACTTGTTTCTCCTTCACAACCTTCAGAAGTTACCACTACTGATACTTTGACCTTGGACTTTTAACCTCCAGAAATGTGAAACAATAAATTTATGTTATTTAATCAACCCAGTTTGTGGAAGTTGGTTATAGCAGCCCTATCAAACTAAAACATTATATAATACCATATTATTAGTGTAGATAACATATCTATCCAATATATTAATGTATCTACCTACCTAATAAATAATAGAGTGCCATCATTTTGAAAGACACCAGAAGTTCTGAGCCAGAATAAAAATAGAGTTGATAAGGAAGGTGTATTTGTATTTTATTTAAAATATTTAAATGAAAAAATGTTCACTGTTCCTCGGCTTGTCAATGTGGATAATGTTTATGTAAACATAACAGCCTGTAGAAAAGCAATAAAGAGTTGACAGTGACCTTTCAGGTTATTTCATCCAGAATTTGTCTCAGGACTGGACACTGTCCTTAAAATCCTTGAAGGACAGCCAATTACCTCTTTTCATGGGAACAGAAAGAGAGGTATGACTGAATGTCTAAAGGCACCAGAGAAGGGTTTAAAATAGGAAGTGAAAATTAGAGTTGAAACATGGACATGAGCTTCAGATTTCCCTAAGGCTAAAGTATAATATGTGGGAGAGAGAAAAGTAGAAGTTGGGCTGGAAAAGCCCACCTTGCATAAGATTGTACAGTGTCTTACATACTACACAAAAGAATGTTGACCAGTCTTGTAGGGAGGGGGAGTTGGAGGAACATTTTAAGCCTGAGAGTAGTAAGATACAAAGTAGACACTCCTATTAATAGATATATAATTTAAGAAGCTCATACTTTTACACAAATGGAGGTAATTTAAGGAGTATCAGGATGCAGACTGTTTGACCAGGAAAATGCTAATATCGTATTTAGTATCAATAATTTGCAATTCTTCATTGGATATCATTTGGTTACTGAACCTGTCCTATCACCAGATTCCATTCCAATGGTATCTCCTGTCACTCACTACTATGATATCTATGAATTGGCCATTGAAATTATTTAGCAATATATAAATACATTATTTTTTCTTGACTATGTGCAAACTACTCTTATTACTTGAAATAATATCTCCCTATTGCTTGGCTCCCAAATATTATTTTTCAGGTACAACTCAAAAGGTACTTATATTTTAAGGTAATGCTTAGCAGCAAAGCAGTATCATTCACCTCCTCCCACCCCCCCATTCTATTCTCAAGGCACGTGGAACCTGACACTACAATGGAAATTATTTCATTGCATTATTTTTATTCGCATAACTTTATTTGCATAACCAAGTGAGATATGCCCCTTTGAGTATAATATTATAATAAACATATATATATCTTATATATATATGTAATCTCTCTCTATATATATATAACATATATATATATTAAATCTGTATTTTTATTTTCTAAGTACAGTGTATTGTATAAATATAAAATTAGTAAATGTTGATTATATAAAAGTGCATTTTATGTTTGGTGTCTTTTGTGCTGCAAAGATTAGAAAGATATATTAAAGAATCTTTCCTACATGCCAATTATGAAAAATTGTAAACTCATTAGAAAGCTCTCAGGATAGCCAAATATTATTTCTTATATTATGCTACAGTCATGGTCTATAGTAGTAACTTGAAGATTTCACTAATGTTTGAAATGATATCAGTAATCCATGTGAAAATTTTAGAATTAAGCTTGTTTGAAGTTAACTGAACACACAAGATAAAACTATGCAGAATGGGGACTTATAAAAGTTGTAATACATAAGTGTAGAGAAATTCACAAGCTTTGTTTATATAAAGAATGTTTGTCTTCCTTATTTTTATCTTAAAGTAATTTTTACTTTTTCTAGGCCCATAATTATCATTTAGAAGAATATGGTTTAAATATTAGTCCCATGTGGTTTAAAACAAGGTGAATTAATCATTTAAATGATTTTCTATAAAAAGACAGTAAAAAATGATTGTCTCTTGAATTTCTTTGTCTTTTACTCTTTCTCCCTAGCTATATTCCATTAAATCAGGGTGTATTAGATGAGAGATTTGGTTTATGTAACTTTGTGATGGGTTATAAAGCGGAATATTTGGCAGAGAAAGAGTATCTGCATGTCTTTCTTCCTAGGACTATGTGTTGGCCACCAAGTTGCCACTTGACATGTTGGCAATTGCTGTGGAAAACCTCAGCAGATATAATTTATGATCTGGTCTTTCTTGGCCTCACTTCATCTACAGCTGTTACAGAAGAAACTTCTGGTATCTGTCCAAGATTCCCCTTCAGCTATAACCTGAGATATAGAAGTCCTCTCTGTTACTGTTAGAAGAATATTTTGAGATAAATAGAATTTGGGGAAGTCCAGACATAAATTCATATTACTCATCCAAAATTACACATATATTAATTTATTATGATCTCGTCCAAAATATATACTAGTGTTTCAATGGAAGCCTGAGTTTCTCTTGCCAGTATTTAATAGGAGACGTTGATCATAAAATAAATTTTATATTGACCTATCTTCAGCTTTTATTTTTATGGACGGATTCCTCAAACTTCCTTCATGAGCCACACATATAGTAGAGACTTCAATTATTGATTCACTTTAGGGTCATGTCCTCCTTTGCTGCCATGGGAATGAGGTTGTATAGGATTGTCTCGTAATGAATGGCTTCGTAAACAGTGAGTCTCATAGTCCTGATTAGTATGTTTCTTGATGAACTGAAATAACAGACTGTCTGAGAACTATGTCTAAGTAGTCTATCCTGAGAAGTAATCAGATGTGTGTGTGTGTGTGTGTGTGTGTGTTTGAGAGATGGTGTTTGTATACTGGTCATGTCTATAACATTTTATGACTGCTCTTATTTTTAGGAATTGAATAAAATGTTTTTTTTTTTAATGACATATATTATATATATAAGATATGATTTATCTATATTAGAGTAAGGATGAGTTTTAGAAAAACTTCTGTCCCAAATTCCAATAAGTTTGTGGCTAATAATAACTAAACGAGTTTATTCCTTTAATTATTTTGGTAAAAACTGTTTTCTATATGTAGTCTAAATCATAACAAAGTGGTGAGAAATGATGCCCGCAGAATCAAACCGTGTAGATTAAATCTAAAATGGAAATAATAATAGTATCTCTTACAGTATTACTGAGGATTAAACAAAATGACACTTCTTAAAGATTATCCAACACCCGATGCTCTGAAAATAAAAATATCAGGTGGCTCCTATGGTTCAGTGAGTATGGTGCTGGCCCCATATACCGAAGGTGGCAGGTTCGAACCTGGCCCTGGCCACACTGCAACAACAACAAGAACAAAAAATGAAAACAAAAATATCATGGTATGAAGAAGAAATCTGGGCCTTCAGTTAGAATTTATCTGACTATGAAAGCAGAAGTTGATACCATCAGATTGTACTTTCTTGTCTTACTTTTCAACAGACACAGGGAGGTCATATATTTTGTCAAACCTTCTTATATAGATGGACAATTTTATACATACACAGAGGGTGCTGAAAAGTATAAACATTTTCAGAAAGGCCAAACCCTCCATACTCACCAATTTTTTTTTTTTATCTTGTATATTGTATCTTGTATCTCTTTAACTGTAAAAGTCAAATGTGACTTTAATATTTCAATTTTAAACAGCTTTTTCCTAAATATATATACACTTTTCTAGCACTCTCTGTTGACATAGTTGTTTTGCACTTGTAGTCACAGTTCTGTACCTGAGGAGATACATAGAATAACTTCCCTTCAGGGATTTGTTAGGGAATTAGTCCTGAACCCACTGTTATCCAAGGAATTTTAAATTGTGGTTGAAAGGGAAAAAAAGGTGAAGACATGCCTTAAAGTTATGGACGTTGCACCCATTCCTGTGAATCAGTATTTTTAAAATATCGTTCTGTTGTTGTTTCAACATGTAGAACCATTGTTCTCCAAGAAATATTACACAGACCCTTAAGAGTTAAAACAGAACTTTGACAATCTGCTCCGTTTGAAGGATGTGAGGAATGTCGTACCCACAGTTCTTCATTCAGTCAATTTCTCATCCCTTTTGCATGAACCCTAATGTAGAATTCTCTGATTCTGAGGATTGAAAATTACTGATTGTAGTTTAATTTATGTTCCTCAACCAGAGAACTATGCACTCAATTTATATTAGATTCCCATTCTTTCCATCATTAAAAATTACTATTAAAGGATTGTCATGAGCCTGACAGTGTTTCTCATGTATGGTTATAGCAGTGACACAGTAGTCAAGTATCTACCATGCTATGTTACTATTATTTTTTGTGAGGGATATAAATGACAAATAAGTAGATAAATCCAATGTGAATGAATGAATATCACGTCTACTTTTAAGTTCTGTGAAGATAACAAAACAGGGTATCATAAGAAAGGGATTTGGTTGCAGAATTGAATTATTTTTTTCAAAAGTGAATTATTTTGCAGATACACTAAGTAAATGGAACTATTCATGCACGTGAAGATACGGTGATAAACCATTTCATGATGCGGGGAACAGTTAAAACACCCCTAAGCTAGACTGAGTTTGGTTTGGTGGAAAATTAGAAAGCAGGGTAGCATTTAAGAAGCTTGGTAGGAAAAACAGAGAAAAATGCTACTTACATTCATAAAGAGCTTTGCAAACCTCACTTAGGAAGTCCGACTTTATTTCCAGTGCATTAAACTACCATTGGAGGATTTGACAAAGGGATTTGGTTTACATTTTGTAAAGTTATCTCTGATAATTTGGAAGGCAGAGAATGTCCAGGAGCATGAGAACAAGAAACAAACCCTTCGTAAAATGCTTTCACTGGATGGCAGTTTTAGTTCTTCTGGGAATTACAAAATCCTTTTGAAAAATCTAAAGCAAGGGTGTCCAACCTTTTGGCTTCTCTGAGCCACATTGGAAGAAGAATAGTTGTCTTGGGCCTCATTTTAAATGCACAAACACTAAGGAAAGATGATAAGCAGCAACAACAACAACAACAACAACAACAACAACAACAAAGTCCCTGCATAATTTGTGTGATATCTGCCACCATGGATGAGCAAAAACTTCCTCACATAATAATCATAGCAGCTTGTTCAGTGAACTTTTTAAAATCATTGAGCAGTCCCAAATTTCTTATCAGTAATATATAAAATGTACACACGTAAGTACTAAAATGGTTTGGGTGGTTTTTTAAAAATGTTTTTATTATAAAAATTAAAAAATGGACAACATAAAACTAGTGTGATGTTTAACATTGTATTTGAGAAACTAGTGCATCTATATCTCACTCAACAGAAGTAGTTGCAATTCTCAGTGAGTTTTCAGGATGCTCATCAGACATTTTGGTTCTAATTTTAATTTTAATGTACTTCATTCTTGAAAATGTAGGTGCTGCCAAAAAAATGACAATGTAAATAAGGCGTGATTGTAAACTGAAGTTTATTTGTTTCTGGGAAGATAGACCCATGAAATCAAAGAGATGAGATCATTTTTTTCTTTACGTTGAAAAATTGGAGCTTTATGCATTCCACTTGACAATTGGCAGGTAATATATTTATGTCAACTGAAAATGGAGTAAAAAATGCACCAAAGTATTATTTTCCTGGAAATTTTGAAATCTGTCTTCAAATTCTTGTATCAAATCAAAAAGCAAGGGTGTGTATTTTCCACTGTTCACTGCATTGTGTGTGGCCAACGTGTTGAAATGGACAAAATTGTTTGCCTTAATTTGAGCTTGCCATAAGTTCAGTTTTATTTGCAATGCTGCTGCAGTTTGAAACATGGTATTGACAAGTTGGTCTCATATTTAACTCATTTAAACGAGCAATTCAATCCACTGAAAATTCCAAGTCTATGAGCCTGTTTTCATCATCAGGTTCTCCATAAATTTGTTTTTTGATGCCATAAACAACATGATTAATATGGTTCAAGTCATAAATTTTTTTCCACATTTTGCCTTGACTTGCCACAGTCAGCAGTAATCCTTTTAAGGAATTTCTGGAATTGGTGATTATTCAATCTCTTGGCTTGTATGAAATATACACAATCTTGGAGACAATTCCCGTGATTATTCAATCTCTTGGCTTGTATGAAATATACACAATCTTGGTGACAATTCCCATGATGGTGTCCAATTTTAAAACTTTTACACAAAGATGTCTTGGTGTACTATGGAATGATACTTCATCAAATGTAGTATTGGGCAGCAATTGCACTTTTTATTAATTTTATAAGTCACTCTCTTTTATCTATCATCGGCAGGGCAACACCATAACTATACTAGATACGTTAACAATTTTTTACTGCTTCAAATAAATCTCTCTCTCCCCCTCTCTCTTTTTTTTTTTTCTGTTTTTGGCCAGGGCTGGGTTTGAACCCATCATCTCCAGCATATGGGGCTGGTGCCCTACTCCCTTGAGCCACAGGCACTGCCCTATAAATCTCTTTTAATGACACTATAGAAGCCATTTCTTCAGTGAAGTTATATTCATCATCAACATCTTTAACAAAAACGAAAAACTGACCAGCATTTACAGCATCAGTGCAGTGTATCAAAGCATAAAATTTAAAATTACCAATTTTCCTCTACAAATTTCTTTCATTTGATTTTCTGATTTTTCTTCTATTTTCTTGGCTAGTGTCTGGTGAGACAAACTAACTTTAGAAATATCCCCTTTTTTTTTCAGGGTAAGTTATATCAGCCATGCTTTTCATATGTTGCTTAATAAACTCACCACCAATAAATGGTTTTGATATTTTTTCCTGTTAAATATGCTACCACAAAACCAGCTTTTACAATAGAATTCATCTGAATTATAACTTTAAAAATTTTTTTTGTTTGTTGAGAAGACAGACTTTTCTCAGTTCCACTATTTTGTCCTTAAGACACAATCCTTCATACACATCAAATTTGGCAGCCTGATTTTGGATATAACACCTTTTCAAATTATAGTCTTTGAAAACTTGAAGAAATTCCTTACAAATCAAGCAGAGTGCCTGACTATTTTCCTCCACGAAAGAGTAGTCACCTGCCCACTTTTCATTGAACAATCTTCCTTCCTCTGTCTCTTTTTCTTTTTGGAGTCTGTTTCTTTTGAGATCCTTGTAGAAGCCATGTTTGGATTAAAATTGATAATAGATAAGTGATCATATTTAGTTTTATTATGAAAACTGACAGGAAAATGGCACAGTTTGTGCCCTTCCATATCTCAGCAGTCCACGCAGGATGCAGGCCGAGCCATAGGGCCAATTGTGAAGCACACTGGGTGATGTGTGAAGCACCACCAAGGTGTGAAACTATCCTTTGTAATTAAGTTAGAATGTTTCTCTGACTGCTAAATAATATTAAAGGCCAAACAATGCAATGGTAGGTTGAAATATCATTGATACTCACTCCTCATGTGTCACCACTAGCACTGCCAGATGGTGTCAATTCAACTGCGCTTGGAAGATAACACACTGTAATCTTCACACCATTGTAAAACTGAAGCCACACATGTGTCCAAATACAGAGAGCAAGATATGCTTATTTTGTGTGACATTGCAAAATGATGTTGTCATGTACAAAATTCATGCTGGAGAATCGGGCAATTGAATTCCACCAAAAAAAAATCACAAAAAGCATCTCTTTGTGTTTTAAATGAAATTGCGATTTTGTGTTGGGCCATATTCATAGCTACCTTCGCTGGATGTGGCCCTCAGCTGAACACCCATGTCTTAAAGAGAAGAAAAAAATATGGTTTAAATAAGAACAGTAAAAAGTATTTGCTGAGTAATTAGTTTTTGTTTATTGGCTTGATGGATAATTAAAGACCACTTTATTGATTACTGTGTTAGTTTCCTGGATTACATCAAAAACTACATCCAGTCCAATATAGGTACTAGCATTGTCATAAGAAATTTTAAATTTAGATTGTGTTCTTTTCTCTTTGCCTTACCTTTCTTGCTTATTTGCAAAAGTTAATTACATTGTATAATGCATTGCTAAAGAGTGTATATTGGGTAGCTTTGAAATCAGCCTTCAAATACTTGCTTTGTTATTTTTTTATTTGAATAAATGGAAGAGAAAGTTAGAGTGGGATGATTAATTATTGAAGTTGATTACTCATTAAAAATTAGATATAAGTACAAACATTATACGAATGCATGTTCCATGAGTCACTTTAATTTCAACAATCCTTAACAGATCTTTGTGTTGTGTAGTCATATTTATTATTCAGAAATGCATTACTAAAATAAATAAATACTGTGGCTTTAAAGAGAAAACAATGAGATTATAGTATATGTTATCAAGCAACAAACCTTTAACTCCAAATATAGAGAAAGTTATTTAGAATCAGAAACTGTAGGTCAACATTCTTTGTCACAATTATAGAGAACATTACATTTATGTGTATTTTCATATTTTCTATATGTATGTAATTTATTCCAAAATTTCTTCTCATGTTATAAGCTAAATATATTATCATTAATGATAAGCCTTTCATGTGGCTTTCTTAGTCTGTTGAATTTTTGTGACATTTATGAATTTTATTATGTATGCATATATATACATGAACAAATGTGCTTATCATATTAAATATCATGACTCAATTTTAATATTTTATGTCAAATTACTCTTTTGCAAATGCATGTAATCATTCTGATTTTTATTAATTTAGACCTGTTAGAAACTCAGAAAGCAACAGAAAATGAAGTTAACAAAAATGCTAAATCAAGCTTTAAAAGTTAGAAAATAAATTGTCAAGAAAATATACTGTGCTTGCTCAAAAATAAGTGTGTGTAGAATTAAAACGGTGACAGTGTTCTAAGTTAGATTCAATCCAAAACCTGGATAATCTTCAGGGCATGTCTTGAAGTTTAAAGTATAAATAACTGCTCATTGTGTAAGAAGTGGCCTAGATTACAAGACAGCAGCCCAGATAAACCCAAGAAATATTTGTAAAACTCATGGCTTTTTGTAAAACTCTGTGTTTATCAATGGAACACAGATTGAACTATTGAAAACATTCAAGACCTGACAATTAAGTTTCTCAACTTGCTGCCAAGCACTTACTTTGGGAGCATGGTACAAACAACTCAGTAATGTTTCATAACCTTGGTATATTAGTATTTCACAGCTATGTTTGTGTTACTGTGTTGTTGACACATTGACATTATTGTTGTTGCATGTTTTTGTGTGCTGCCATGGCAATTTTCAGAGCTTGAATTGGAGCAGTGAATTTTTATAAATTTCTTGTTAAACTTGGCAAAAGTTGAAGTGAGATCAGGGATGTTAGTCCACATTTATGAGGATAGTAACATGGAGAAAATGGCAGTGTACAAATAGGTTAATTATTTTTCTGAAAAGAAAGCATCATTTATGAAGAGAGATCAGGGTGGTCAGTAGCAAGAAGAATTGATAGAAATATTGCAAAAACTTATCTAATTATGCATCAAAATAACCAGCTGACTATGACATGGCAGATCAAGTAAATACTGATAGGGCAAGTGAAAATATTGGCCAACAACTCATGGTTCTTACATCAGGACCATGCACCAGCTCACATGGCACTGGCGGTCAGAGATTTTAGCCAGTAAGCGAAGAATTGTATTGGAACCTCTCCCAACTCACCTGAGTTGTGCCTCAATGACATTTTTTCTTTGCCAGAAGATAAAGGAAATATAAAAATGAATTTTTTTGATGATATTCAGCCCATCCAAGATAATACGCAACCTCTTATGGCCATTCCAGAAAAAGAGTTCTAAAATTGTTCAAAGGGGGATCTAGGTGCTAGTGTCATGCATAGCTTCCCAAAGGAAGGTCCAAGTACTTCAAAGTAATATTCAGCAATGAGGCATACAATACTTGTTCTAGAATTTTCGTAAATTTAATTGTTGGGCCTTATATGATACACTTAAAAGGCAAAAAATATATAAAGATAAAATGTCTTAATGATTGTATGCTATGTCCAGAGGTTACATATTATGTTTAAAGTTTTAAATAAAAATTTGCTTTAACACTTAATGTTTCTTTTTGGCAGTGTTAAAAGCAAATAATATGGAATCTAGTGATATATGCTATCTATTTGTACTTATTTATATAGCGAAATGCTTGACTTTTACATTTATGCAGGTGCATAACCAATTTTCATACAGTTTTTAATTAATTTTAAATTAACTATTATGCTTAGTGCTTAAAATCATTCGTATAAATTATCATTACATTTTCATAAAAATATTGTGAATTGGGCATCATTGTTCTCTTTTTATTTCAAAATGGTAAAATTCTAACACATGCAATTGAAACTAAATATACAACCACTAAGTAGCAGTTATAAATGCTAAAACTGGTCAGTTTTCTTTGAGCAAGACATATAATATTAAAAACATCCTTTACAAGTTGAATTTTTCAGATTCTGCTTTGTTTTTGTTCTTCTAGTGGACATTATTCTGTTAAATAATACTTGTAAGCAAGTGTACCTTCCTCTGTCCTCCAGGTGATAAGTTATTTTTTCCTCAATGTTTTCTTCAAGGCTTTCCTCCACTCTACTTTATCTGGGAATTGTGTATTTTAAAACCAAGGGAATCATGTGTTCTCAGTGCTAACAACTACATCCTTTGTTTATCATTTTCTTCCAGTCTTGGAACCACCTCATTTTTGTCCCACATTGCTCTTAGATTGGTGTGTGGTTAATTTTTATTTTAATACATTGAATTTTGGAGAAGATTCCCCAAAAATAATTTAAGAGATTTCTGTGTAACATTTTAGCAATTTGCAATATGTTTACATGTTGCTCCATTTCTTTAATTATTCTTTCTTATGTACATGTGTATTTCTTGATGATCACTTAGAATAAGTTATGTTCCATTCTTCTAAATATTTCAGTGTATATTTCCTCAAAATAAGGACATTATCTTACATTACCATAGCATATTATAATAACCAGAAAAATTATCTTTATTACCTTTTCCATGAACTCTCAAATTTCATCAATTGCTCAAATAATAGTTATTTTATCCTGCTCCAGAAATCAATGGAGGAAGATACACTCATTGTATTCAGCTGCCCTGCCTCCTTAGACTCTTTATACATGAAACATATGGTACATCTTTGTCTTTCTTTCTTTCTTTTTTTTTTTTTTTTCAAGATATTTATGTATGTATTTATTTATTTTAATGAGACAGATTCTCAAGTTTTCACCCTGGGTAGACAGGGCATGTGCTGCGGCATCACAGTTCACAGCAACCTCAAACTCTTAGGCTTAAGCAATTCTCTTGCCTCAGCCTCCTAAGTACCTGGGACTACAAGCACCTGCCACAATGCCTGGCTACTTTATTTTTATTTTTCATGTTTTTATTAAATCATAATTTTGTACAGTGATGTATTTATGGGGTTCAGTGTACTGATTTAGTATACAATGTGAAATGCTTACTTTGAACTAAGTAACACATCCATCATAATTATACTCTTTCCTTAATAGTTTTGAAATGTACCATTGTATCATGCACATTAGATGAGGTCCCCCAAGTGCCCTCCATACAGTTTTTAATTAATTTTAAATTAATTAATATGAAATCCTCTCTCCTTTTCTTGATGCTAACATTGGTCAGTGTTTTGTACAATGTAACTCAGTTGAGGTTGTCTGATGATTTTTATTTTAATGATTAGATCAAGGCCATACATTTATGGCTGGAATACCACAGAAATAGTATTATGACTTTCAATGCTTGGAATCAGAATGATCTGATGTTAGTTTGTCTTAATATTAGCACTATTGACCGTGATGATCCCTTGTTAAAGGTGATATATGATGTTTCCCAACTACACTGACTGTTTTTGGTTTGTTATAGTAAGAAATTAATGAGACTATGTTGTGAAGTTAAGTAAATATTTCATCTTATTTTTCAAACTTCTACCAGTAGGAAGTTTATTGCTCAATATTCTATGTATCACCAAGATTCTATTGTAAATTATGCATCTATCCATTACTGTATTTATTTTTGTACTTAAATTTTTCCAGCTTTATTCTATGGGAGCCATCTCAATGTGATGCCTATGCTTCATTCTTTTGATGTTTTCAAACTTTCTGGTGCAAGAGTATGTTTCCAACTCACCTTGGGCCAGAACTTCACTGTCTTTGGGGTAAGATTAAGTGCAATTCAGTTCTTGCTTTTATTGCACTGAGGCTAGAATCTGGATTTTACTCATGGGTCCCTGGTCTTTCTTTTTCTCTCTCTTTCTCCCTCCCTCCCTCTCTTTTCTTTCTTTCCTCCCTTCCTTCCTTCCCTCCCTTCTTTCCTCCCTTCCTTCCTTCTTTCCTTCCTTTCTTCCTTCCTTCCTTCCTTCTTTCTTTCTTTCTTTCTTTCTTTCTTTCTTTCTTTCTTTCTTTCTTTCTTTCTTTCTTTCTTTCATACAGGATAATATTTAGCAATTAACTATTTGTCTTCATTGCTACTGGGCTGCCATTGTAGGCTCTTTTCAGAGACACAATAAGTATATTTATTTCTGTCTATATTAAAACAACAGCAGTTTATTCTGACAGGGGCAATTCCAATTAAACATCACAAGGAATACTGCAGTTCATCCTCTTTTCATATTAGTAACTCATCCAATAGTTAGAAAGAAGCTGATCTCCAATTATCCTCAATGTATTAGCTCATTTGTTCAAGTATAGAAGATAAAGTAACTTCAAAATAATTGAGCAATAGTAGTGTGAAAAGCAAAGCCATTAGGTAGAATTTAATAATTAATTTTAATTGAGACAAATGTATATACCATGAAATATACATGTTCATTTCAATAGATTTTGACAAATATATAGAGAGGACTACGTATGTTTTACCCATATCAAGATCAAGGACAGTTGTCTCACCCAAGAAGTTCTCCCTCACTCCTCCTCCCAGTAAAACATCTTCATCTCCTCTCCAAAGGCAACTATTATGATGTCTGTTTTCAACATGTAATTGTTTTGCCTGTTCTCAAAATACCTATAAATGAAATCATACAGTACACATTATATTGAATGTAGCCCTATGACTATGGATAATTCTTAAGATACATGTATGTCTTGGCAATTATCAGTGGTTGGCTCCTTTTTGTCATTTGATAACTTTTCAATGTGTGATTATATCACATTACTCTATTCCATCCTCCTGATGGTGGAAATTTATGCTGATCCCTATTTGGGACTATTATGAATAAAATTATAACAAATATTTTTGTTCCAGTATTTTTTTCAACATATATATTTTATTTCTCTTGGACAAGTGGAATTTCTGGAGTATATATAGATCTATGTATAATTTCCCAACAAACTTCCAAGACTTCTTCCAATTTTTTCCATTTTTCACAAATATGTTTACCTAATTTTTAGTTTTTGTTAGTTTTTTAATAGTTGCTTTCAGTGGAAAGAAATATTTAATTTCATGAGTTCTGATTGCTCTTTTTATTCTTTTATTGTAATTTGTAGTGTGTATGGTCTGAAATTTCTTTGCCTACCCCAAATTGAAAAGTTATAATTTTGTGTGTGGTCTCAGATAGGAGTATAGGATTTTCCTCTCTTATGTATATTAAGTTTTTACAACATAATTTATTTGCCCTTATTTATTGAATTACTTATGTGCCAATATAGAAAATCAATGTTTGAGTCTATTTCTATGTGCTCTGTACTTTCTTTTATTTATTTCATTTCATTTCATTTATTTATTTATTTATTTATTTCATTTATTTTATTTCATATTAATCCTTATACGATTTTGCTTTAGCTTCAAATTGAATCTTTAGATAAGGTCCTCCAAATTTTTTCTTCTTCAAGATTTGTTTGTATAATATATGTGAGGTTCGTAATATTAATATTTAAATTAAGGACCTGTTTATAATTAGCTATTAAATAAAACAATAACAAAAAGCCAAACTGCAAATCTTGTTGAGATTACAATTGACATTGATATGAAGTTATTGATCAACTTGGAGAAATTAGTATTTTCATGGTACTGAACCCTCTTGTCCACGAATATTATGTAGCTTTTCTTTTATTTAAGACTTTCATAATTCCTCTGACCGATATTTGATAGATTTCGGTATTGCGGACTTGCCCATTTATAGCTTAATTTTTCCTAATAGTTTTATGTTTTTAATATCATTGTAAATTTATTCTTTAACTATATTTTTTCCAGTTTTTGTCAAAATATATAGAAATTAAATTAATTTTTGTATACTGACTATGCATCCCAAGAACTTGCAGGATTTATTCATAGTTTTAGTTGTTGTTTTGTAGCTTCCCTTAGGATTTTATACAAAATGGCCATAAAGTTCATGTGCAATTTAAAATTGTTGTCTATTTAAATAGACAATTTATGTATTAGTAGTTGTCTATTTAAAGTTAATGTGCAATTTAAAATTGTTGTCTATTTAAATTGCACATGAACTTTATGGCCACCCTGTATATTAAGATCCTACATAAATAATCCTGTCTATGAGTAGATGCAGCTGTATATATATTTTAATTTTAGTCTTTCCTCTCTTTATTTTTCTTCTTTTTTTCTTGTCCTGACACAGGTCAACTTATGGAGATGGTCAAGGTAGAGAGGTGGCCAACTAGGGAGGTTCGATAGCATATAATCTTGCTTTATTTTCCTGTTATTGTGAGTGTTTAATTTTCCAGGGTTAACATTCCAGGGTTAAACAGAAACTGAAAATGCTGTATTGTATTTTATTACATATTGATTAATGTATATTTGCTTATTTTTAAAGGATTCTTTTCTCTATATTTATGATAGATATTTGTAATTATTTTAAATATCTTCATTGTGTTTTGGTGGTAAAGTTATGCAGGTCTCATAAAACAAGTTGAGTCATATTTCTACTTTCTCTACATTTTACAAGTTTTGAGTATATTTTGTCTTATTTATTCCTTCTATATTTAGTAGATTTCATTAGAAAAATTATTGATGGCTAGAGTTTTCATTGTTGAAGAATTTCAGTTCATTTAAAAGTGAATGAAAAATAACTTTCTGCGATCGGCTTGGTGTTAGTTTGGTTCACCTGCCTATTTATTGTCAATTTAAGGTTATTATCACGTTGCTAACTTTGGATATTGTACAGATCTAAATGCAACTTGAACCTCTAAAGCACACTTTTAATTGTTCTCGACCCTAACAATACTTTAATCGTCCTGATTGTGTGTTCTGGAAGAAGTTCTTAGTAGAGTGCAATTCCGTTCATGTTTAAATGAAAGGGAAGAGAACTTTTGCTGTGATATAACTGCATTCTTACTTAGGACGATTGCACTTGTTGAGATAATCAATACATTTATGTATTTCTTTTGTCCAAGGTGATGGTTTTCTTGGAAATAAGATTTAAAATGTTTCTACATAAATCTGACTGTAAATGGGTAAGTTGTAAGAAAGCTAAAGTTGATATAATCTTTCTTCTGAATGTCATCACACATGGTGCAACTTTAAGTATATTCAGTAGCTTATTTTTAAAAAATGTGCTTTTTTATAATTTGCTAGAATAAAATGATTCCTATAAAATCACTATAAAAATTTTGAAAAAGTGTGGACTCGAAACTGCAATGCAATTAACCCCTTTTATTGTTTTCCATGTTCAGATAGAAGTGAAGTAATATTACTGAGTATAAGACACATCATTTTCTTGGTAACAATAAATTAAAAATAATACACTCTTTTCACTAGATAATTTTTACTAAAAATGGTGTGATAGTTCTAGATGATTCAAAATATATGAATTTAGACTATACATAAAAAAGTGTCACATAAACAATTATATTCTACGGTTTCAACTTTACGAATCTGAAAATATGAAATCCAAAACACTCTCAAACCATTGAGTTTTGACATGATGCCATAAGAGGAAAACTTCTATGTGTAAGTATGTAACACAAATTTTGCTTCATGTATTAAATTTTTAAAATATTACATATAGGGTGCTGGCCCCATATACTGGAGGTGGCGAGTTCAAACCTGGCCCCGGCCAAAAATTGCAAAATAAATAAATAAATAAAATAGTACATAAATTTAACTTCAGTCTACATATGGGGTATATATGAAACATACAATTATTGCATGTTTACCCTTGTCCCATCCCCAAGATATTTTATCATGTATACGCAAATATTACAAAATAGAAAAAATATCTAAAATCTGAAACACTTCTGGTTTCAAGCAATTTAGATAAGAGGTACTCAAGCTGTCTCTGTGTGGGTTGTTTGATAGTGATATGGTGTCTGTAAAGATACCAGTCAGAAATAATTTACCTTTGTCAATCACTTTTATTCACGGAGAAGTCACTACAAATTGAAGTGCACTCTTTTAAAAAGTTTACTTTGGAAAATAGTAACATTTTTATGTATTATATTAAGTTTTATTTTCTCTACCCATATAGATGATTGTTTTTTTCCACCCATGGATTTTTCTTCACCACTTTCACAATAATATTTTGCATTATTGATGTTTGTAATCTTGGATTTTGTTGACCAGTGCACATTAAATATCCATTATTTGTAAACATGTAAACAGGATAGCTTCAAATAACTTAGAAATAAGCAAGTGGTTTTGTTCATCTACTAATAAACAAAATTTTTTCAATAGACTTAATAAAATCTATTAAAGTTACGTTGCTCTCAAATCAGAGTAACTTTCATCAAAGAGTTCCTTTTCCATGAAGAATTCATTGAGGTGTGCAATCTTAGCAAATATCTTTTATTCATTTGTAAGCATATAAGTTCTAAATTTAGCTGCATGATTTGTCTGATCTCTTTATGAAGATGGATGAGAGAATGAGAGCCATTTAAAATGTCTAAAACATGACATTCCAGACCTGCAATATTTTGTTGCTACACTGTTATTTGTAGAGATTGGAAGTATTTTTTTAATCTTCTTGTGAAAATTCTTTTTCCTGCTCAGTCACTCAAAATGATTTTGATTTTTTTGAAACAATCTGATTTCCTTTTTTCTAACATTACATTATGCTTGAATCAGACTGAATGACATTCTCAGACGGAGAATATACCAGATTCTAGTTTTTTTCTTTTCTTTTCAATATATTGAGTAGAAAGGTCACTGTACTGTCTCCAGTAGTGAATCTTTTATTTAAAGATAAAGGTGAAGTAACATTTGCTAGGATTTTGGTGTCTGGGTCAATATTGCTGTAATTGTATTTACGCATTTGGCTTTAGTTCATTTATCTTGTATGATGCAAAGAATTAAAGACACAAAATATCATTCACTTAAAAATAATATTATATGTCATGCAATATCTGTTGGTCTACAGAAATTGAGTTTAAAAGTATTTTATATATATAAACACATTGTATAGATTACACTCTCATCAGACAGTCAAATATAATTAGTGTGTTTTCTCCTCTAAAATCAAAGAAAAAAATCCTTATCTTTGGGAAGTAACATGGTTGGATTATTGGCTGAAATGATAATATGAGATGTTTTATAGTAAATGCATTGCACCAAATCATTTGTAATCATGCAGACACACTTTTAGAAGAAAAAGTAGCATTGAGTTTTAATGGTAAGGTAGAAAAATTACAGCTCTAATTAAATTAGTATTAATACATAATCATGTGAAGGTAAGTAACATATTGAACTAGTATTTTGTCACTTCTGGTGAAGTATGAGCATGAAAAGGTGCCATGATAATTACTTTTAAATTACTGACATTATTAAAGTGTATTGAATGCATGATTTTCAGCTTGTCCCAGTTTATCTACCTTTAAGCCATAATTTTCTCTTTTACTATGGGATGCTTTTCTTTACTGAGGAACTCTAAATCTTTCCCATCCCATAAATACGTGAACATAAACCTGTGATTTATTGCAATTTAGCTTCTGTTTCTGTGAAGGAGGTTTACTTTGCTGAGAAAACTCATTAATCTCATTCACAGCCTGTAGTATAAACATAACCTTTACAATATATAACAGAACAGATTATTGTTTGTGTGATTTACTGTTTCTGTTTTGGCAAAAAATTATAGTGTTTTTTCAAGTTTGATTTTAGTATTTATTGATAAATTTGCATCATTAGCACAAACCAGGTTTTTAATCCATTATTTTTCACTTTGACATTTGTTTTTACCTTTATTCATTACACAGAGAAATACCAAAAGTACAACTGACATAAACTTCAAAGCAAAATTATCTTCTGATGTATTGGTTTGTTATAAAATTGGCTTGTGATACTGAGTGTGATTATGAACATACACATATATATATTTAAATTCCATTTCATATTAATAAGTTAATACAGAATTTTTAAAAAGAAATACACTTAAAAATGTCATGTAATGCAAATTTGTGCAGACTAATTTCTTTACTTTGTGTTCTGAACTCTTTTGCTATGTTATTTTATATTCCTTTGAGACTAACCAGTTGAGTTTTTGAGGTGTAATTGTAGTAATATGAAAAATGGTCTGCTACTACTTTATGAACTTTGCTCTAAATCATTTCTTGGCTGTTTCATTTGTCTTTACAATTTTCGAACAATTTATTGCATATAATTTTATCTCTTTGTAAACAGTAGGATATAAAAAATGACTCACAATTTCTTACATAGAACTGGAATTTCTCCACTGTAAAAGCATACCGGCATTATTTAGTGGTTTACCAAAATATATTTTCAACAATTACTGGGAGGAAATACTGCTTTCTTAAGCTCATACTCTGGAGAACAAACATTTGAGTCTTATGTTGTTAAGATTTAAAGCAAAAATTTAACTTATTAAATGTTAACTCATCACCCACTGAAGAACTATATGTTAAAAAGCATTTTATTTACAGTGGGGAAATACTTCAGCACATTCCTCTGGGAAAGTATTTCATGAGTAATACCCAAAAGCACAGGCAATGAAAGCAAAATTGGAATTGCATAACCAAGAGAACAATCAACAAAGGGAAGAGACAACCCACAGAATGGGAGAAAGTATTTCCAAACTACCCATCTTTCAGGGGATTAATTACCAGAATACAGAAGGAGATCTAACAACACGGTAGGAAAATATCAAATAAACTGATTAAAAAATTGGAGAAAGGAAAATTCTCAAAAGAAGACCTGCCAATGTCCAACAGGTATATGAAAATATGCTTTACATCATTGATCATCAGAGAAATGCAATACCAAAGTAAGATATCATCTCACGCTAGTTAAAAATGGCTTTTATCAAAAAGACAGGCAATAACAAACACTGGTGAGGATGTGGAGAAAGGACTGTCATACACTGTTGCTAGGAATCTAAATTAGTGCCACCCCTATGGAGGACAGAAGGAGGGTTCCTCAGAAATATAAACACTAGAATGACCATATGACCCAACAATCCTATTGGTAAGTATAAACACAAGGAGAAAATTCAGTATATATATATATAAATTGCATTGCCATATTTATTGCAGCATTATTCATAATAGCCAAGGTTTAGAATCAACCTAAGTGTTGCTGTGTTCATGGATGGGCATTGAAATTGTGGTACATATACATGACGGAATATTATATAACTGTAAAACCAGGAAATCCTGACATTTGCAACAACATGGATAGAGCTAGAGAACGCTATGTTAAATGAAATAAGCCAAGTGCAGGAGTGCAAATCGCACATGTTCTTACTTGTATGTGGGAGCTAAATATTAAAACAATTGTTCTCATGAAGGCAGAGTGTAGAATGATGGTTGCCAGAGACTTTAAAAGGCAGTGGGGGGGGGGGGGGGGCGGCGAAAATGGTGGTGGGTTTTGGTGGCGAAAATAAAGTTAGACCGCT
>CAUYPK010095283.1:0-21670 GCA_963574355.1 Loris lydekkerianus | reverse complement strand
AGCAATCAAAAAATCTCATACATTTGGTTTTATTTTTAAAGATCTGATTTTTTTTTTTTTTCTTTTTTTTTGAGACAGTCTCAAGTTGTTGCCCGGGGTAGAGTGCTGTGGTGTCAGAGGTCACAGCAACCTCCCACTCTTGGGCTTTCGTAATTCTCCTGCCTCAGCCTCCCAAGCAGCTGGGACTACAGGCGCCCACCACAACACCCGGCCATTTTTCGGCTGCAGTTATCCTTGTTGCTTGGCAGGCCCAGCTGGATTCAAACCTGCCTGCTTCATTGTATGTGGCTGGCGCCCTAGTCGCTGAGCCACAGGTGCCTAGCCTAAAGATCTTATGTTTTAAGAGAATTTTTAGATTTACGGCCAAACTGAGAGGAAGGTATAGAGATTTCCATGTATCGTCTGCCCTTTCACATGCATAGCCTTCCTCATTATCAACATTCTCTAACAGATACATAATTTTTTGAAAGAAAGTATTTACCCAAATAGTTCTCCTACCTTGTACCAGGACTTGTGGTATTTAGGCTCTCTGTACTTGGGGGTTAAAATGCGTAAAGACATGTACTTAAACATGTAATTAAAATACAACATGGTAAGATTCCTGAAAAGTGGTCTATGAGAGCCCAGAGTCCCTAAGACTGCAAAGTCTAGGCCTAAAATACACACAAACTGAGCATCCAGGAGATAGATGACAAGTGTGTTAGGAACCAGATATCTTATCTACAGGCTGGGAGTGGTGGCTCACACCTATAATCTCAGCACTCTGGGAGGCTGAGTTGGGCAGATGTCTGAGCTCATGAGTTCAAGACCAAGCTGAGCCAGGGTAAAACCCTGTCTCTAAAAATAGCTGGGTGTCATGGCGGGTGCCTGTAGTCTCAGCTAGTTGGGAGGCTGAGGGAAGAGAAGCGCTTAAGCCCATGAGTTTGAGGTTGCTGTGAGCTGTGACACTACAGCACTCTTCCGAGGGTGACAAAATGAGATTCTGTCTCAAAAAAAACCCAAATATAATATCTAAAACATAAATCTAAGTCACCTAGTGCTGAAAAGACACTAGGACACTCACATTGATGGCAAAAATGTGAACTGCTAAGGTCTTTCTAGAAAGTACTCTGGTAATATTTATTAATAAAAACTGTACATATCCTTTGCCATAGCAATGCCATTTCTAGGAATAATAGAAGTAAAAGCATGAGAAGGAAAGGATAATTGCACAAGATATTTATGGAACATTTTTAGCAGCATAAAAAGAATGTGAGCAACTATAATGTCCATCAATGCATTAATCAAAGATTAAATAAGCTATAGTATAAAAGAATACTCAGGTTTGTAATGTCTGACCTAAGTGATGCTCATGATTTACTGAGAAACACAAGTGACAGGGAAGGTAAATGGGATGAGTATATTTTTATAAACAATAAACAATACTCCTTCCAAAAGCTCTGTGTTTGTATATGAATATACAAACTGTATGAGCACTGGAGCTGTAGAAGCATAATTTTAGATCACTAATACTGAATGTGATGAGAGGATGGAGGTAAGTGGAAAACACACCCACACAGCAAAATTAGGAAGGTGAAAGTGGAGGAATGTTGATGTTATAGGAAATTATGTAGAACTATCTGTAGTATTACTCACTCTCTCACTTCATTCAGGCTTCTTTTCAAATGCCAAAACCTGAGAAAGATCCTTTCGGAAGTTCCTATCTAGTTGCCACACTCTCATTCTGCCACAGTGTAGCCCTTAACCTTGCTTTACAGTTTTTCATATTTATATATTCACTTATTTAGTATTTGCTTCTCCTATTACAAGGCAAACTTCACAAAGGTAGGGAGAAGGCTTTGTGTTGTTCACTATTGTATCCCCAAAACTTAAAATAGTCTGATACGTAGATATCAGCCAATAAAGGTATTAATTTGGTTGGGTGATGAAATTGACAGAAACTTAAGAAAAAAATGACTTTTAGTAAGCAGTAAATTAAATTAGATAAGCTCATATATTTAGGAATGTTGAAAACAGCAAATCTTCAAGTGGGGTGGGGGTGGCAGCAAGGAGACAGAGGAAGAAAGAAAGAGAAGGGAGTCTAGATTGAATAAATGATTCCAAATGTGTGTACCTGGGTAGTGCTATCAAAAAAAAGCACAAATGAGAAAATAGTTTTTCAAATACTTGAGAACTTAATACGTATATGTAGACAGAGTAGTATTTTCTCTCATAAAATAGTTTTGCTTTGGTTTGTAAACTAATGTACCAGTAGTAAAAATGTATTTAACTGGCAGATTTTAATATTAACACACAGAGAGTAAAACATTATGAAGCTGATGTTGAAAAAGGCAAGCATTTACAGACTTCTAGCAGAATAGGCATATTCTTGTCATTTAATCCAATTATGACTAGCACTTAAAGCAAATTCTGAAACTCTGAAACTTGAAAAATCCATGCATATATTTTAAGCACAGACATCAGAAATGTATACTAGTCTTCTCAAATTAGAATAGTTTACAAATCAAATAATCTCAAATATAATTACATACAACAGAACAATTGGAATCAGTTTCTATGTTCTTTTAAGTCTTAATCAAGTATGTTAAAAAATAAAGACCAACAGTTACACATATGTCTTCTGGGTAATAGTTTCATTTTTATCTTAAACTATATAATGTTAAATATAATTTTTTCTTCTCAGGAAGGTATCCATTTCTACATACAGTTTTGCAAATTCTAATTTTCAAATAAAGCTATCTGAGGGTATCATGTTATGGTTAAAGCACACATTGTCCACAAAGACAAAGAACTCTGCAGGAACAATGAACACATTCCTGAGTTTTCAGTTCATATAATCCATGAATATTTTAAAATCACATAAAATATAAAATCTCTATAAGGTAAGCATTAAACAAAAGAAATAACATTTTGTCCATTTTACTTAAAAAGAAAAAAACACTTAAAAATGAAAAAGAAATAAGTTCCTCGAAAAGACTTGTTATATGTGGTTATTTGGATATCCATTCAAAAAAATTGTTTTATTATTTTTAAATAATGAATCAGTATTCTCAAAAATGTGAATTATAAGTTACTTGCAAGAACATGAAATGATTATTTCAATCCCATAAAAAACAAGGTTGTATTGTGTTTCTGTAATACTCATCTTATCTTTAGAAGCTCTTATGAAAATAACCTATATAAAAGAACCTTTAAACCTACCCTATTTTTCCTGTTTAAATAGCAAAGACAAATAAACTGATTTTTAGGTCCATATTAGGTTTTCTACAGATGACTAAACACATATTCAGATATCAAATGTAGACATATTTAGTTAAAATCAATTAAACTGAAAAGTCCTTCCCTTCTGGCTGTCTACATTTTTCTTTAATCCTGGTCAGTGTAAACCCTTATTACCAGTAATTTGTGACTATAACACTGAGGAAAAAATGCTAGCCTCACGAATTTTGTCATTTCTCCCCTCTCTTCCCCTGCAGGCTGCTACTGTTGATGGCCTTTATGGAAATATAAATTCAATCAGCAGCTGCAAATTTCATGAGACGTCCATCTTCATGCAGAATTTCTAACTGAGTGTCAAAACAATCTGTGGATTTCTCCCTGATGAAACACACATTGAATTGTAAATTTCTGCAATTTCCTCATGTTTGAATTTCAGCTGTAGCAAAATAGTGCTAGCCCACATACACTGCCTATCAGGCTGAAACAAGTTATTTTCTCTTTATATCCCTTCATGCCATTGAAAGAGTTAACTTTTTTTTTTTTAAGATACAAAGATACAAAACACTTCCCCTAAGTGAACAATTAAATTTTCTATACTATTAGAAGAAAATGAGATTATAAAAATCATCAATATATCTGATATATTTTAAAGAGAAATTTTTTTCTCTAGAGATTTAATTGACCTATGTGATTGTCTTTACTTATTGTTATTGTATTTGGTGGTAAAAAATGCAATGAGATCTAATAAAATTAATATTTTCTACAGACAGTGTCAATAGGATGTAATTGAAAAGCAGTAACAAAATAATGACTTCAAGTTTAATGAGATACATGTTCATTAAGTATTGCCAAGAGCAAAAATATTGAAACAGATCAGGCATTCTTCAAATATATACTTAACAACTAAGTTAATTTTTCACCAAAGAATCATTTTCACCTGAATAGCTAAACTGAATTACCTTTAAATAAAACACAATTATGAACCCATATTGTTTTACAATTAAGCAAAAATGTTATATATTTTAAAAAGATATCTTAAAGTCATTAAGTTGTCTTGCTAGACAGCAACTTGTTTTTATGAACATCTTTCATTATCGTTACTAACAAAATAACTCACAGTCCTATTTAGAAATTCAACAAGACACTGGAGTAAGCAAAACAAGTAATGGGATGACAATTATTCATTCATTCCACAAGCATTTATTGAACATCTCCTATAGGCCAGGTAATGTTTGCACACCATAAGATACAGAGATTACAGAACACAGGCAGTTCTTTACCTCAGAGCAGGCAGCCTCGTTAAGAGACAGAAACAAAAACAAAACCCTCCACATTTATTGAAACATAGTGAAATAAGTGCTATACTCTGGTACTTCAAGGGAGGACGAATTTAGGGGAATACTGAAGAGAAAGACAACTTGTCTCCCTGAGCAGTAAAGGACGCCATTAGAAAGAGTCATAATTACTGAGGACATACAGCAGTTGGCCAGGAGAGAAGCAGAAGGGAGAGGCACTCCAGGCACAGGAGAGACTATAATTAAACACAGGGACGCATGGAATAGCACAGAACCTTTGGGAAACTGTTAGTAACCAGAAATGAAGAAAAGGGCTGATCTGTTGTACGACAGAATAAGGTAGGTTAAATGTGTATTTTAACATTTATATTTTAAATAATTAAGATGTTCTTTTAAACATTATCTGCAAGGCAACGGGAAGGATTTCAAGCAGAGTATAACGATAATGAATGATATCTCTCCATAGGACATAAAAGCTATAGACTCGTGGAAACAGACTGCAGTTCAAATACAGCTCTGCCGTATGCTAGCTATGTGATTTTGCTCTTTCTCTGTGTTCAATTTTCTCACTGGTAAAACAGTGACAATGCAGGCTTAGTATGAGAAACTGTCTCACTTACTTGAAGCTACTATTATTATTATCACTTTATAATTTAGTAGGGTCCATAGCACTATCTTGAATATAAAAGAGTTCTAAAACAAATAATTTTACTAAAATAATCTAGAACATTTTTGGGCACAAACTAAACACTCAACTTTCTTTGACTTAGAAAACATTTACTGAATAGTTACTAAGTACTATGCATATGCAAAAAATAAAAAAGATGTTTAAAACCCCACTAGAGGAAGAATAAAAGTCAAAATAATCTCCAACAGATTTCTAAAAAGATATTAATATAAAGAATCAACATCCTTAAAATATAAAGAATCAACATCCTTAAAATATAAACACATAATATTCAAATTTCATAAGTGTTAAGCCCACACTGTGGCCATCCACAGGGTTTCCGACTCTGCTCTAGGCCCTAAGTGCAGAGAGTCTGTAGGCATACCTTAAAATCCCTAGCCAAGAGAGAAACATTCCTACAGCTGATGTGAGGTGGGGGAACCAAGAATGGAGCATCAACCTAAAGCTCACAGCATCAAAGAGCTGTGCTACTCATGAAGAAGTATCTAGAAAACCCCTGACCCATGAACTCCAAGAAAGAGCAAAGAAGCCAGTCAGAAGTTTGAGGCCTTCGATGGGGGTGGGAGGCAATCAATCACCCAGTGTATGGGAGGGTTTTAGAGGGTTCATACCACTACATGGTGTGAATGTCATAAATTTTAAAACAACATAAAATCTGGCTTGATTTTTGAAATGTTTAAGGATCTAAAAGACATAAATGTTAACTAGCCCCACAGGAATATAGCGTACTACATTGGACTTCTGTAGGAAAAATAATCTCTACTAAATAGGTGCTCCTAAGAAAAAGTTACAATGTCAAGAAACCATCATGAGAAACTTTTAGCTAATGCAATATACAAATAAGCTTCCAAACACTGCAAACAGAATTATCTAATACTATAAATAGAATAGTGAAATGAAAGTGACTAAAACAAAATGTTTAGAATGATTTTTAAAGGGAGAGAAGCTATAATGAAAATATTTGCACATGAAAAAAGAACTAAATTGTTTTTAAAGGAATCAAAAAGAAATTCAATAAATAAATAATCATTGAAGAAAAAAAGGGAAAACTCCAAGGAGATGATGGAACCGAATGGTTGATGTGGAAGAGAGAATATACTCTATATCTCCAATACGCATTCCAGAAGGAAATGACAGACAGAAGGCGGAAGACATACTATGTGAAAAGATAACGGCTGATAGTTTTTCAAAATTAATGAGCCACATGAACCCCATCCCAGGTCCAGGAAAAACAAAAATCAGTATAAATGAAAAGAAACCCATACCTAAATCACAGTAATGAAAATGTAAAGCACCAAAGACAAAGAAAGGCTCTTATAAACAAGCAGCAAAGGTCAGACTGCCTACAAAGAAAAGATAATCAGACCGAAGGCCGATGAATCAGAAGCAACAATAAATGCTATAAAACAACAGCATAATATCTCAAAGAATTCAGGGAATATAAGTGTTAACCAAGAAGTCTGTACAAGCCATCAATCAAGTTTGAAGGCAAAATAAAGACATTTTCAGACAAATGAAAACTGAGAATTTATTTCCCACAGACTCTTAGAAAAAAATGTTTAAAGAAAAAATTGTTACATGTTGTGAGTTGTCTGGAATTAAAAAAAAAAAAAGAAAATGGATCACAGAAAGGGAAATGGAATGTAAGAATAAATTATGAGAAAAGATATTGATAAAACTATTAGAAGTACAGAAAATTAGTAATAACGGTAAGAGAAAAACTGAATAACTTGGAAGAGTGATGTAATTTTTTGTCATCCTGGCTGGGCCATGGTGCCTGGATATCTGGTCAAACATTTCTGTGATAGTGTTTTTTACATAAGATTGACATTTAAATCAATAGATTTTGAGTAAAATACCGTATATACTCGAGTATAAGCCAAGTTTTTGTGCCAAAAATTTGTGCCGAAAAACCCGAACTTGGCTTATACTCGGGTCATACAGGTTATTTGATTTAGTGCGCTTAGCTTAACAGGTAATCAAGCTAAATCACAAAGGTTAAAATCCTTCAAAACTGGATTCCTCCTCCTCATCATCTGTATGTCCAAACAGAGCTCCAGCTGTATCTGATGTGAGGGTATCAGCATAGACATTGTCATCATCACTGAGTTCGAAGATATCATCATCACTGGTGTCAGTCTCATACAAAGGGCAGTCTTCACTGCCATCCATCGCATTACTAATGCCGCATTTCTTGAAGGCGCGTTGCACCATTTCCTCTGGAATCTCTTCCCATGCATCACGAACCCACTTTGCTATCAGTTCTATGTCAGGCTTCTTTAGATTTCCGACCTTTGTCAGTTGGGCTTGACTAGATGACATCCATTCATGGCACATCTTTCGTACACGGTCTTTAAAGGGGTTATTTAGACACACATCAAGGGGCTGCAATACATATGTAAGCCCACCAGGAATAACAGCCAAAGTAACCTGAGATGACTTTGCCTTAAATGGGGTTTTCACTTAATTAAATGTGCCATTAAATATTGTGGGTTAAATAGTTCAGTGGAATACAGTTCAATTCAGCCGCCTACTTCTTCAGCTCAGCCCCGACTTGCGGACTGAGCTGAAGCACCGCCCCCTCAAGCAGACGGCAGAAGACGACTGGAGACTACGGGCATTTGATTAGGTGAGCGCGCACCAGATCAAGTAACCTGTATGACCCGAGTATAAGCCGAGTTCGGGTTTTTTGGCACAAATTTTTGGCACAAAAACTCGGCTTATACTTGAGTATATATGGTATACATATGCAAAATATTTTTGCATATATGATGGATGCCACAAGAAACAGAAAATAAAGTAATGAAGTTCATCCATCCTTCTGTGTTATAATAACATGAGTCAGAAAACCTGGCAGTCACATTAACCACGTCCTCACTCACCTAATCCAGTTAACTCTCACTGTCTACTTCTGTCTTGGTCCACCGTCTCACCTGAAACATTGAAATCCCTGCTGTTCCCTTAAAGTCCCTGTCTCATCCAATATCCACACAGCACCCAAAGAAAACATTTTAAAATGTGATTAACCTTGTCTCTCTTCAACTTGAACCGATCTCCCCAGAGACAAGTAAACTGCCAAGGCCACACAGCCAGGAAGTGGCCGAGGCAGGATTCAGACTCTGCTAGTCTGACTTGGGAGACTCCATGTCTTATCCACCCACTGTTCTGCCTCCAGTGATTCTGGAGAGGCTCAGGTAATCTCTAGACAAAGAACAGATTTACTTCTCCTCCAGTCACCACCTTACCCTATGTCTGTCTCTGCCTAGTTATCCCCAATTCTGAGCTCAAACCAAATGCCTTCCTAACCTTTGCCCTGTGACAGCAACTCCCCCATATATGTGCTCCTAGTGCTTTGTACATTTGTTTTTTTTGCAACAGAGTTTCACTCTAGCCTTGGCTAGAATCAAGGTGTCACAGCTCACAGCAATTTCAAACTCCTGGGCTCAAGTGATCCTCTTGCCTCAGCCTCCTGAGTGGCTGGGACTACAGGTGCCCACCAAGATACCCGGCTAGTTTTTCTATTTTTAGTAGCAACAGGGTCTTGCTCTTGGTCAGGCTGGTCTCAAACTCCTAAGCTCAAGGGATGCTCCTGTGCTTGGTCTCCCATAGTGCTAGGATTATAGGTGTGAGCCAACGCACACGGCATGTACATTTCTGATATCAAACATCTGCCCCACACTAGGTTACGACCCCCACCAGAGCAGGGCCTGTTCTGCTCACAGTGTAGTGCTCCTTGCACACCCTTGTCCATGCTGGTTCTCTTTCTCAGCAAAAGTGACAGTCACCACCCACATCTCTCATCTTGCATTCCAGCAACTGCAATCTGCCTGCTAACCTGGGGCATGTGTGAGAAGTAGGTGTGTGAGTAGGGGCAGAAACCACCCTGGCCCATGGAACCTGGGATGGCCTGCTCTATGGAGCAGACCTGGTGACCACATGGGAATGAATGAAATGTTGGGCTCCCAAGACCTCAATCACTGGGGCCAGTGATTGTGTCACAAATGAGCCCCTCTTGCGCCTGTTGTTTTAAATCATGTCCTCTCCCCTCACTCATAGTTTGTATGGAGGAAATCTGGATGTCCACTCCATGCTGAGGCTATTAGCAGCACAGACCAAGGTGACCAAGCAAGATGGGGTCTGGATGAGAGGCCCGGCAGGAATACGCACCGCCAAGGCTGTGGGGTTTCCCCAGGGGTCCAGAATAAGCTCAAACCTGCAGAAGTCTGGGTTTTCCATGATCTGAACACATTCAGAATTTTTTGTACATAGACTTTCTGTTCTGCAACAGAAGCAGGGTGCCTGCATGTGTCTCTGAATCCTCAGTGTCCAGCACAGGGAGAAGTATCTTTCCAAGACATGGTAGTAAGTAGTAAGTAAACCACATGAGTCCTTTGAGTTTGACTTGGGCACCTTCTGGTGTTACCAAAAGTTCAACACTTGTCCCTTTGGCCACGTCATAAAAACAAGGACAAGTGGTTTGTGAAGGAGGAAAGAGAAGTCTATTAATTTGCTGGTAATGAATGGGGAGGTTGGTAGACTCCTGTCTTGAAGTACCAGCATCCTCCCTGTGAGCAGAAATATAGAGATTTTAAATGGGAGGTTTTCAGCTACAGGCCATTGCTTATATGAAGGAGTTGATGGTTCTGATTCATCCCTCTTTGTTTAAGACAATCTTGTAACTTCTGCACAGCCAATTTCCTTGAGCTATCTCCTGTGATACAAAGGACAATCTCCTGTACTTCTGAACCACTGGCCTGAGGCAAGGGTACACGTTTTAATTCCCATGAACAGTTTGAGGGGTTTTGGAGAGACAGAAAACACTTTTACCCTTTTTCAGGCCATCTCCCCTGTTACGTTGGAGAGGTCTGTCTTCCCTGACACAGCCTTTAGTTATCTCTGTGCTTGGAAGTTTGCAGGCTCACTCCCCTCTGAGCAGTTACCAGATCCAGGGTTCTCTTCAGGGAATCCTCCCCTTCTTAATTCACCTTTCTTTCAACATTTGAGGGATTACCAGATGTTACACTCTCTGCAGGCTGCAGGGTCACCTTCCCCATCCCCTGGAGGGACTCCTTTTCCCCTTGGCCACTGCAACTCAGGGAACATCTCAGCCCCTAGACTGACATGGTCCCTTAAGCACAGAAACCAGACCTGATTTGTCTCTCTGTGGCAATGCTTCACACTGGACTGAGCTTAGAAACACCAACCTGGGTCACTATGAAAGTGTGTTTGGTCCATTATTTCATTTCTGAGACGCATCTTCCACAGCATCCTCTCTGATTCATCTGTGCCAGTTTTAATTTGCTCAGCTTATTGGTGTTCCTGGTTATTTCCGTCCATATAGATTTTGCATTTCTTGGTTTTTTCTATATCAAAGCTTTCATAATGCCCCATATAGACGTCTATAATATGGAAAGTACTGTCTCTTGGGGAGAGACCCATCTCTGGAGCAGACAGACCCTGGTTGGGCTGCCAGCTTTGAACTCAATAGCTAGGCCAAGTTCCTTTCTCACCATTAGCTTGATACTCAGTAAAATGGCTTGCTGGGTCCAGAAATGAGGTTCTAAACTTCCTGACTGAGTTACCAGGACAGTCATTATCCCCTGGCCCCAGGGGCGATCAGGGCAGCATATGCCCCTTAATGTCTAGTACTTGGTGGTCCAGGTACCTGGGGCAGGTGGAGGGAGGAGAAGTTACAGCGGGGGCCATTCTTATCTTGTCTCCCTCCACCCTCAAGTCACCTAAAAAACAGAGCCTAAAAACAAGCACTAAATACTGATGTTTTATTTGCGAGCTATAACCCCAAGGCTTTGGGAGTGAGAAGATGGAAGCATAACAGAAAAGGACAGGAGGCACCCAGTGATGTGTGAGCAGGCTGGGCACTGTTTAGCGGCAAACCGCAGGGAAGGAGAAGCGCGGCCTTGCAGACATTCACAGAAGCAACAAAAGAAGGAGGGACTTACCTGCCTCGCTCGCTCCCGTCTGCCATTTCCCCTTGGTCAAGTTTATTCTAGGTTGCTCCGGGCAGCCTGGGATGCAGCTCCCAGGCCCTGAGGTGGTGAAGAGACAGAAGCTCTATGCCTGTGGCAGGAGTGCCAGAGAGCATCCACCACAGTATATATGCCACATCCGGTGAGGTCCAGTACGGTTTTTCCTGCTTTCCAGAAGAGGAAAGGAGACATAGTGATCAAAGACCTTTCCCAAGGTCGCATGGGAACATAGTCTGGAAACTGTGAAAGACCTAGAGAGAAAACTTGGATTTTATGTAGCAAACAAAGGAGTCACTAAACGCTTCTAAGCTGGGGAATGGCATCCAATAAAGAGCTTTTAAATAAAGCTTCTAATCTCTGCTGTGCTCCTTCTTCCCATCTGGCTAAACTCTGGCTGAAGCAAGTGGCCCCAAGAGGGTGGGGGATCCAAGGCAGTTTCTGAGGATTTGGAGGAGTGAAGCAGAGCTTGACTGGGGCTTCAGGTGGGAGCGCTTGGTGGATGCTTTCCACAGTGCTCCCACTGGCGAGGCTGTCCTCCCACGCCCTTCCCCTGGCTGGCGCTCTGCTCTGTCCCCTGTGCAGCAGGGCGGGGCTGCTCAGGTGGGAAGGGGGCTACCTGGGAGCCCGGCTGGCCCACAAGAAGTCCTGGGATTGTAACCCCGGCAGCCAATTGGGACCCAGCTTGGGACATCCCAGGATGGTAGAGATCTCTGGGGGACGTCTGAGGGCAGCACAGCCTGGCCTGGGTGGAAGGCATAGCTAGGGGGGTAGAGACTCTGTTGGAAGGTGCGTTCGGCGCCAGAATAAGGCCTTGCTGTGCCTGGCAGGGGACGTCACTGGGATTCCATTAGATGCTGAGACTAGCAGCCCACTGGGAAGGGGGGGTCACTAGATTCCCACTAAAGGTCATGGCCACCTCTGTAACACTGGGCTCGTCTGAGGACATCCTCCGCACCCCCTTGTTGTTGTTGTTTTTTTTAATTTTGCTTTCAACTGACTTCCACTCATCTTAGTTTGAAGGTTTTTTCATTATTATTTTTTCTCTTTTCTTCCTTTAGCGTTTCTCTTGCCCTTAGCTTCCCAAGTAGCTGGGACTACAGGGACCCACCACAATGCCTGGCTTTTTTTGGTAGAGATGGGGTCTCACTCTGGCTCACTCCTGCTCAGGATGGTCTTAAACCTCTGAGCTCAGGCAATCCACCCACCTTGACCTCCCACAGGGCTAGGACTACAGGTGTAAGCCACCATGCCCGGCCTGAACCCCCTTCATAACCATTATCTACTGCTGAGAGAAACCCCGCCTGCCTGACCCTCGAGAGTGAACCATCTAGGAAGGAGTAACCGTTGCTTGGTGATAGGAGCTCCCCATGCTCAGGCAGTGCCATCCTGAGCTGTGGCCCCACTTCCTCTGCATTCTTTCAGGTGCCTCAACAGACACCAAGGGGTCGCTGACACCTCTGAGCCCTGAGGAAAGTGTTGAATTCCTGGTGCTTCCCATTGCTTCCAGAAAATGGAGAGAAGTCCAAGGTGAACATTGACTTTAAGCAGGCAGGCTGGTGCACCGCCTACCTCTGGCCGGCTCCTCAGCTGCCTGCTCCACCTCAGCCTGGGAGGGCTGCATCAAGAACCTGCGGACTCCGGACCCTCAGAGGGGAGACCAGACACCACAGAGTCACAGGTGGGTGTCCTGTCACCATCATGCCACAATCACTGTGCTCAGCTTCTTTTCAGAATTGATTGGCACTACTCAAATCACACAAATTTATTTTATGAGTCCTCTCATGATGACATAAAATTTTTAGACTATTTTTCCTATTGTTTTATATTCTTAAAAATAAATAAGGGGCTATTTTTCTTCACTAATTGTTTTGTGCACTGTGACCAATTTGAATAATTGAGTTAAGCAGATTATGTCACCATAAGACCCAGTCAGCCAGGTCAAGACTTGTGTTATTTATGTGGTGGACATAACTGAGTCACTTAAGTGACTTCTGCGAATAAACAGAATCATGATTGATTTGAAATTAATTACTAATAGACCCAGACAGGGTGGAGGAAGGGAAGGTAGCAGTCCTAGGCATGAACTTCAGTCTAAAAAGACTTACAAGGTTAAATACTTGCCTCAGTCCCACTTGCCTCAGTATCATGTTTTGCAAATTATATAAGGCAGTGGTTCTCAACCTGTGGGTTGTGACCCCTTTGGGGGGCTCCTGCATATCAGATATTTACATTAAGATACATAGCAGTAGCAAAATTACAGTTATGAAGTAGCAACAAAAATAATTTTATGGTTGGGGGTCACCACAACATGAGGAACTATATTAAAGGGTCACGGCATTAGGAAGGTTGAGAACCACTGATGTAGGGATTTATTCATTGATTCTTTATTTCTTTCTTCCATGTATCCATCTATTCATCCATCTACCCATCCCAAGAATCTACAATTATTAGTAGGTCTGTCCTACTAATTACAATTATTACGATGCTAAACATGAAGGATGCAAAAACGAACATGAATTTGAAAACACTAGGAAGTTTTCAAAGAACGCGCTTCCCAGAAGAGATATGTTAGAGATACTCTTATTATTATTATCACTATTTTGAGACAGAGTCTCACTCTGTTGCCATGGGGTTGAGAACCATGGTGTCATCACAGCTCACAGCAACCTTAACCTCCTGAATTGAAGTGATCCTCTTGCCTCAGTGCCCCGAGTAGCTGGGACTACAGGCACCCACCACAATGCCCAGCTAATTTTTCTATTTTTAGTAGAGACAGAGTCTGGCTTTTGTTTGAGCTCGTCTCAAACTCCTGAACTCAAGCAATCCTCCCACCTAGGCCTCCCAGAGTGCTGGGATTAGAGGCTTGCGCCACTGCACTCAGCCAGAGATACTCTTAAAAGATGAATGTCAGCTAGCTAGCTCAGAAGTAGGTGTGGGTGTTCAGGGACATGAGGGGAGGATCATACAGTGAAAGAAGGCACAGAGACAAGAGTTAGTGTGGCATGGACACCTGCAGAATGAATTATAAAGGAGATAACACTGCAGACAAAGCTAAAGAGACAGGCAGAAGCCAGGCGCTGGATGGATCTGAACATTGGTGAGGAGTTTAAACTTGACCCTAGACTTCAGATGGGGAATCCACTAAAGGTTTCAAACAAAGAAGCACCAGTATCAACCTTTGTAGACCATCCACCCCCCTGTGCTCATCACTCAGCTCTTCTGACCCACATTTCTTGTGCTTCCACCCTCTTCTGAAGAGTGTACACCACAGCCTGGGAAAGAAGGAAGCCAGCGAGGCATGTCCAGGTGCTAAGACTCAGATAGAATCCAAAACAAGTCAAAGATGAAATAAATGGAATCTCAATAGTCCTTACACAGAAGTTTAGCTTGAAGAACCATCCAAGTCTCTTGGAGGGGAGCTAGGATAAGGACCCTAGAGATCTCCTTTCTGCTCCTTTAGCTCATTAATACACATCAGTTGTCTGCTTGGTTGCCAGTCACCCTGGATGGGACAGACCTGGCAAGTGATGGGGTGAGCACTGTGGGAGAGAGAAGCCTGGGGAGAGTTGCAGCAAGCAGGTTTACCAAGAGGAAGAAAGGTTTATGATGAAAGGTCTTGGGTTGCAAACCAAAGAAGCATTTCTAATTAACTAAAACAGAAAAACTGTCTTGGAAAGATCTGGAGGACTAGCACAGGACTGAAGGTCAGAGCTGAGGAACAACCCTCAGAGCAGGAATGAGAGCTCCAAAGACGAGCATTTCTACAGAAATGGTCGTGATTGTGTCGAGAGAAGTCGTGCTTTGAAAGTGAGCAGGATCAGATGGAATACAATCTCGCAAGGGCATTGCTTGCAAAACACAAAATTAATGAATTGTGTGACTTTCTCTCTCATTGTTGCTTCTTTCTGGACACAGGGTGCACATATTAGCTGTGCAGGCCTGCACCTGAAGTCTCTGAATGTTAAGAGACCTGGTCTTCAGGCCCCCCCTTGCCTGCCATCATGGTTAGGCAGGACCCTAACTTGACCCTGGGTGCCTTCAGGTAGCCAGAATGGATGCCAGCAAATGAACAGTTTTTCCTAGAGCAGGACTTAGTCAGAGCTCAGGGAGGAAGGCCACCTCGACACACTGGCTAAGAGGCACCACTCAGGACCCCGATGGCACAGATGTCCAAGATCTGGGAAGGGAAGGGGCGCTTATGGAGAGTGAGATGAAGAAGTGATGTTCAGAGCAGAATACACTTGCCTCCTTTGCAACTTTGCTGTGTGTGGCCCTGGAAATGGAGGGTGTGACTACCTAATGAAGTATATAAATAAACAGACCTGGCACCTTGGGATGAGAATATTGGCTAACTCAGGCCTGGAATACTGCTCAAACAGCATTATTTAATAAGCTGTATAGGACCTGAACTGAGTCACCTGGGTCTGGAGAAGTTGAAAGTCAAATTTTTTTTTTTTTTTTTGAATTTTTTTTTTTTTTTATTGTTAAGTCATAGCTGTGTACGTTAGTGCAATCGCCTGTACCCATTCTGAAAGTCAAATTTTAAAGTAAGTTTATCCCATGGTGGTTAAAATGGTGTGGTAGAAGGAAGGCCGGAGTGGAGCAGAACAGACCTGAGGATCGTGCTGTGTGACCGTGAGCTGACACTGACTCCTCTGGGACCTAAGTGAGATGATGATACCTGTTGTATAGAGTTGCTGGCCAGGATTTAAAAGGGTAATGTGTAAAATCCCTGTGTACATAATGCTCACTGAACATAAGTTGTTTGATTATGCTACGAATTTAAGAAAATATTTTACCTTCTCCTTTGTCAATAATACCTATTTGAGGTTTGGGAGGAAGATATTCGATAAACTCTAATCACCATTAGTCAGATACTTTAATATGCTCCAAAGACTATAAATATTTCTACAGAAATGGACATGATTGTGTTGAGAGAAGTTGTGCTTTGAAAGTGAGCAGGATCAGGTAGACAGCAGGAAAGGGTGTTTGTCATTATTTGGGGATGTGCTTAGTTACTACTGGTTACCCGCAGTGCAGAGAGGCCTGTGGAAGCCGGGATGTGTTGGCATCCCTAGGCTGGGATATTGGCCACGGCCCCAACGAGGCAGTCTCATCCTCAGTGTTGGCATTCCAGATCAGGCATTTATGGTTGGGGTGTGAGAAGGCTACTGGCACAGTTAGTGTGGCGTCTGGTACACAGCGGGCTTAGTAGCAACTCGGGGAATGGAGGAGCCCTCTTCCACGCAGTCCCATACTTCCGCATCTGTAAATGTGAAGTGCATTGTATGATAGTTGCTATGAAATGAAACTATAGGGCTGACACCTATGTGGCTTTCTCAGCAAGTGTGAGGACTTGAGTGGCACGATGTTTAGGAAAATGGCGAATTAAAACTGACAGACACACCACAAATATAGACGAAGGAAGCTTTAATTGCCAGCAAGAACTCAGGTGCCTCAAGGTGTAAAATGCTGAGTTCTGGGGACCAATTCTTTTCAAACTCTTTTATGCCTTTTTTTTCAGTTCGATATCAGCTATGTAGTTATGGCTACAGATGTTAGAAACCAGGGTGTTGTTAATTACAGAGCCTTTTCTTTGCTTTTTAAGGTTATTTTAGCTCAGTGTAAAGTTTGTTCTTTTCTTTAGGAGTTCTTCTGAAGCTGCCGGCTGCTTTCTTAGGATCATTAAGAAGTATAAGATTTATTTCTCCTTCCTCGATGACAGAGCAGTACTGATGTGTTGGGCCCTGCCATGTGCCTGAGGCCTAGTGCAACTTCCTGAGACTAGTAGATCCATTGAGCTACTTCTGCGTAGCAATGACTCAGCAAGGCCCGGCCTGAAACTGCCTCTACCTAGATACAGTTGACGTAGTACCATGCCATTGGCCCAACCCTGTTACCACCCATCACACCACCTCATCCCCCGCCTCCTTTCCCATCCCTTCCCCACGCTCTATATAAACGGCTGCTTGTCGCAATAAAGTTGAGTTCCTGCTTCCACAGACTCCTGGCTCCGTGTGTTCCTGTTCCGGCCGAGATGCTCAGCCCTGGGGACAGACTCAGGCTGGCCCTGCTCTCCCCTCTTCTGGACCTGCTGGATAGCGCGGCATTGATGGCCTCAAAACTAGAGAATGTGGGCCGGTGGCACATGCTTGTAATCCTAGCACTCTGGGAGGCCGAGGCAGATATATCGCCTGAGCTCAGGAGTTAGAGACCAGCCTGAGAAGAAATAAGACTCCTTCTCTAAAAATTGCTGGGCATTGTGACTGCCTGCAGTCCCAGCTGCCCAGGGGGCTGAGGCAGTAAGATCACTTGAGCCCAAGACTTTGAGGTCTCTGTGACCTATGACACCAGGACACTCTACCTAGGGTGACTGAGTGAGACTTTGTCTCACCCCCCCCAAAAAAAAAACCCCTAAAGAATGTGACACTATATAAATTGTGCCCCTGTGATGTGTCACACAGCCCAGTGAGAATGGCCGACAGAGGAGTGTAAGGCGAAGTTTAACAGCTGTCATCACAAAACTTACGTTGGAGGGGAGGACAGTTCTGATCTCTGCTCTGTCACCTGCTGGCTCAGGGACCGTGTTGTACTTCTTTTCTCTGCTTGAGGGTTATTTATCGTATTTGTATTCCCAGAACCCAGAATAGTGTCTGGCATAAGTGTTTGCAAGGGAAGTATAAACTGGGTGGCACCTGTGGCTCAAGGAGTAGGGCGCTGACCTCATAAAATGGGGGTGGCGTGTTCAAGCCCAGCCCCAGCCAAAACCGCAAGAAAAAAAAAAAGAAAAGTATAAATTTACAAATTTGTTTAATATGCGAATTATGAATGAATAAATACACGCGTAAGACAAAGTGGAGACCTGTATATAGTATTGTTCCTACCATCATTACCATAGTTTTACATAATACAGGCAGTCCCCGAGTTACAAACATCTGACTGACGTACATCTCACACTTAGGAATGGAGGCTGTTACAGGTAGTAGGTAGATGCACCTGTTCCAACTTACATACAAGTTCAGAAGAACAAACCTACAGAAGGTACCTTGTTTTTAGTTAGGGAAATAATCAGGGCGGTTTTTCCATTCAGTAGCTAAACCAAATGACTCCACCCAGGAATGTCCCTGCCCTGAGCACTTTCCTGGAGTGCCGGGGGATCTGGAGACGCAAACCAGCCTGGGAGAGGGACATGGCTAGTCTGTCCTGTGTCCGCAGAGGATAATAGAGCCAAATAAGAATGGGACAGCTGCAGAAAAAAATAAATCAAAAGAAGTAGACTCTAAATGGCTGCAGTGGCCTGAAGGTAAATTGCTACTAATCAAATTACCTTTAGCATTATATTTCATCTGGGACAGACTTGTGACCTGTGGATAAGAGGTATTCATCTAATCTAGAAAACGTACCCTTTTCTACCATAGGCGGCCGAAATGAATTCATTACAAAGGGATTCTAAATCCTTTGAAGCACCATGAGGGTCTAACAATTTTTTTCTCAAGAATCTCATCATCTTACGCCTCTGTTCAGTCACTTTGAGAGAAATTTTTTAAAATAGTCAAGCCTCAAGTGACCATTTAATCCAACGTGTGATGGTGACAGAGACAAATGCAATCAAGTCATCAGGTCCAGACTGTGGTTCCTTTTCCCTTTGTATAAAGGAACAAAACTGTAACTTGTTTGAGAGAACGAACTATCACGATTCTTAGTATCCAGCTTTCATTACAAATTCTCAAAGCTGTTTTTCGTTTTGTTTTTTTGTTTTGTTTAGCAGGCCCGGGCTGTGTTTGAACCCACCAGCCCCAGTACATGTGGCCTGTGCCCTAACCACTGAGCGATGGGCACCCTCTCAAAGCTGTCTGTATGGTTTTTGTTTTTGTTTGTTTGTTTGTTTGTTTTTTTGTGACAGAGCCTCAAAAGCTGTCACCCTGGGTAGAGAGCTGTGGTATAACAGTTGACAGCAACCTCCAACTCCTGGGCTCAAGTGATTCTCCTGCTTCCACCTCCCAAGTGGCTGGGACTACAGGCGCCTGCCACCACACCCAGCTATTTTTTGTTGCAGCCATCATTGTTTGGTGGGCCCAGGCTGGATTTGAACCTACCAGCTCAGGTGTATGTGACTGGCGCCTTAGCCTCTTGAGCCACAGGCGCTGATCCTCAAAGCTGTTTGTAAACAAAAATTCATTTATTCCTACTCACCAACCACCACACAGAATGAAGGACATGAAGTAAAGTTGTGAAATAATTACAAATATTACCATCACAACTACTTACCTAGAGCCCACCGTGATAAAATGTTATATCATCTACTCATTTCGTCAGAGGCTTGGGGATGTTGCCCAGGTTCACTCGCCCAATGTTAGCCCGGATGGTTAAGAGGCAGCATGGTGCAATTATTACGTTTCCAGATCCTCATCCCAGATGTAGACGGACTGACCTACAAGTTAACCTCCATGACCTTGGGCAAGTTAACCTCTTCAGATTCCCATTTCCCCTGTGCAAAGTGGGGAGGATAATACTAATGGCACCTTCCTCATGGAGCTGTTGTAGGGACTGAATAAGCCAAGTGCTTAGAACAATACAGTGGCACCCAGGGCGTGCCATTCGAGTGCTGCCTAATTGGTAGTATTCTTGGGGCTGCATGTAGGGAGAGTGTCACTCCTACTGGCTTACCCGCAAAGAAGTGCTGGCGATTACTTCAGACACGACTTAGAAAAGACCTTCCCCTCATGCTCTGAGGAGTCACAGCCTCATTTCTCCCTGGTCTCAAGACTCGTTAGACAGGCACAACATGGCCACTTGTAGCCGCAGAGCTACCTTACCCTTACAGAGAAAGAAAAAGTTCTTGTTATGTATATATGGCAGAGGTCCCAGGAAAGTGGCCCAGCTTTAATCAAATACCCATTCCTGAACCCAGGCGATGACCCAGGTGAAGTGTCAGATTCGACAGCTCCTCCACCTCCTCTGAATCTGCCCCTTCCTGGGTGAAATCTCTGGGATGCCAGGTGGTAGGAGAAGCGTACATGCCCCTCCCACCTGCAGCGCAGGAATGAGGCAGTCCTGCAGAGAACCCAAGACAGTCTACAGCTCCGACGGTACCTTGGAGGGGGGTTACAGGGGGTGTAGAACATCCCACAACCCCCAGCAAGAACTTCCTGACCAACACTTGGAGGAATCGCGATTGTCAGAGATGAAATAACCTTGTGCGGAGAGCTTTGGAGTTGATCGCCCAAGTTGGAAGTCAAAGAGCAGGTCTAGCCTAGTTGACTTTTGTTTTTGTTTAATATTTTTAAAGCCTACCTGTGATGGACAGGGCACGCTGACCCTCTTCCGGGGCCCACCGGCCTATAGGACTTATGCTCCAGTTGACCTTCAACCAGTGTGCCATGAGAGGATCTTAGGTGTGCTACAAAATTTTTTACAGATCATTAAGTTATTTTTGAAAGCACAGTAAGTATATTCTTTTTTCTGATCAACATCATTAAAGTGTGCCACAGAAGTTTAACTACAGGTTCAAGTGTGCCGTGAGATAAAAATGGTTGAAAAACACTAGTCTAGTCAGACCACCTGTGTGGCTTGCTTATGAGCAAGGGAAACGTTGGCACTCTTGGGGAGCAGTGCTCATGCAGCAGAGGGGACGAGGCACTCCACCAGCAGGGGCAGTGTGGACAGAGCCCCCATGCACGTACCACAAGCTACAGCAGATGAGCAAAGCATTATCCCCACAATGTCGCACAGCGTCCCCTGTGCCCAGACATGATCTCAGAACAAGCAGAAGACAAGAACCGACCACTGGGGAGAACAACCAGGACAGGAAGTTGAAATTTAAAACCTGAGTTGAGTGATTGCCTGAAAAAGACTGCTTTCATCAGAAGAGAAGGAGTGTCTTTGAAGGGGTGGGAATACAGCTAAGCTGAGTTTAAGGATAGATGACCTTTTTACATACTTGACTTGTGACTGTAGTAGAAATGTAAAACCATTCCGTGAGGATAACATTCCTGCCTTAAGAAGCATATAATCTAAGGGGTGCACTATATGGTGGGGCATGGAAGCCAGAGTGTTCTACCTTATAATTTTGCATATGATTGGTCTTGACATTTTTTTTTTTTAAAAGCAGGAACTCGACTTTATTGCGTCAAGCAGCCACTTATATAGAATGTGGGGAAGGGGCAGGGAAAGAAGGCGGGGGATGAGATGTGTGACAGGGTTGGGCCAATGGCATGGTACCACGTTGCCTGTATCTAGGTAGAGGCAGTTTCAGGCCGGGCCTTGCTGAGTCATTGCTACACGGAAGTAGCTCGATGGATCTACTTCTAGTCAGGCTCGGGAAGTTGCACTAGGCCTCGGGCACATGGCAGGGCCCAACAATTCCCTCTTTTATTTTTTGCATGGCGGAAAAACATAGCCCCTGTCTTAGGTTGCCTGCTCTTGCAGTTTCAGTCTTACCCGTCATGGGGATGCAAACATCAATGGTTTGGTCCCTGTCT